>JAJPUD010009917.1:0-68756 GCA_023553655.1 Myrmecobius fasciatus | reverse complement strand
AGAAGGAAAAATTTATTGGTTCCTCCAAAAGGGTAATGGCATTTACAGGGAAAACAGAAAGTTTGTAGTTTTCTTTAATGATTAAAGCCCCAAACTCTAAAGTCTAGGGAGTTGACCAAGAATCTGCTCTAAAACTCTTTGAAATGAAGTCATTTCATCCTCTTACCTGAGCAGCTGTCAGTGAGTTAAGACAAATCCCATTTAGAAGTGACTTCCTTTATTTTCCCAACAAATTCCAGGGGAGCTGCTCATCGGCTTCCCTTTCCTTTTGATCCTTCGGCTTTTATCTGAATGTTTCTCCCCAGTGCCTCCTTCATCCAGTTTCTCTTCAGAGGACTGGGGTGTGTGCATGTCTCCGCTGTGTGTGTGTGTGCGCGTGTGTTTGTGTCTGTTGGGGTGTGTTATGATGTGTTGCTAGGAGGAGTAATTGCAGAATAAACAATATATATTTACATAAAAAATTGAGAGTATATGCTAGAAGCAGGAGAAACTTGCAGTATCGAAAAAAAGGTGGGATTTGGGTAGTTTTTTGCTTTTTGTTTTTTTTTTAGGGAAAAGCAGATTTTAATGAGGCAATAGGTTTTGGGAATGGCACATTGGGGTCTGGATTATATGTGCATTCATTCAGCTAAGAATACTGAACACAAGAAGTTCAAGGGTTCCCTCCAAAATTATAGAGAAAATAATAGCAATTATAGAGAAAACAGAAAAGTACCCAGAATTTTTTTGTAATTTTTTTTTTAGTAGTTAATGTCCTAAATCCTAAATTCTCTAGAATCTGATCCTCTATGAACCTATTCTAAAGCACTCAGAAAAGGACTTTTGGTTAGCTTCTTACCTGACCATCTCTTTGTGAATTAATTCCTCTTTAAAAATTAGAATGAGAATTAGAAAGAGGAATTAGAATTCCTTTTTAGAAGTGGCCTCCTTTATTTTCTCCACAAATTCCAGTGGAGTTCCCTTTCCCTTTGATCCCTCTGCTTTCATCTGAATACATTTCTTCCTCAATACCTCCTTCAGACAGTTTCTTAAGTGCATAGATAGAATCATATCATACTTACATGAAATTAATTTTAGGTAACTGAATCTATTAGTTTAGTATGTAATACCCTCCACAAACTGACTCCAACCTATCTTTTCAGCCTTACTGCATCTCTCAAAGGTTCAACTCATATCAATTAAAGCCATGAATACCAGATAGTTAAAAACCCAAAGAACTCTTTCTGTTGGTGTTAGGGGATAGGACTAACTCCTCCCCTTATGGGACCACACCAACTAAGATTTCATTGCATTCTTACCCTGGGACAGAGAAGCTGTATAGTGCAGAGGAAAGGGTCACTGGGAATGAAGGTGAAAGACCTGAGTTGGAATCCTAGTCCTATTATTTACTAACTTTAATTTTTTGGCAAAGCACAACCACTCCAAGCTTCATTTTCCCTATATGTAAGATGAGAGAGTTGATTAGTGTGATATAGTGGAAAGAGTCAGGGGGCCTTAGTTCAGATCCCAGATCTTCTACTTTCTACCCATGTGTATACCTTAGTAAAGTCACTTTGACCCTCAGGTTCCCCATCTGTAAAATGAATGTGTTAGATTAGATGGCCCCTACGTCCCTCCCAACTCTAAATCTGTTATTTTATGCTTTCTAAGGTCCTTTTCATTTCTAAATCTGGAAAAATCTGGGAGTTGGAGGAGGGGCAAGATTGAGAAGCCACAAAAGCATTTAGTTTCTCTAGTTTCCATAGAATCACAGAATGGAGGTCTGTGGAGGGATTCATGGATGGGTATTTTTTTTTCTTTCTCTTGTTGGACCTCAAAAATCTGCTTTTGAGCAAGGATTAAAAATTCAGACCTTCTGTGACCCTCAGTCTTAGATCACATGGTGAGGGAATCAAGGGACTTTTCTGAAGGCATATTAAATACACTCTAGAAATATGTGTGGCTAAAAGAGAAAAATGCCTCAGCAGGTTCACTGAGTTCTACCTGGTATTCTTAGATTCTAGACCCATTCCTGCCTTTTCTACTAAATTTTCTGGCTTAAACATAAACAAAAAAGTCTCTCCTTTCCACTTTTCCTCCTCCTTATTATCTCTTGTTCCCTGCACTGTCACTTAAATCTAGCTCCTATCCTTCAAAGGATCCTCATTTCCTCTCTGGCAGGAATTAGCTGTATCTTTCTTTGCCAGACTGCAGAATTTTTTTTTACCAGATGCTTAGTCATTAGAGTTAACACTTCCCAATCTACAATTGCCCTCCAGGGTTTCAGCCTTCCTGCTCAAAGCTAGGCTGGAGCACCCTAGAATTTAGTACCTTTTAGTCAACATCTGATCTCCTTACACTCTAATCTTACATTTCCAGTTGCATGTTCACCAGCTTCATCTGGATGCCCAATTGGCATCAAATTAAATAAGTCATCATCCTCATATCAAAACCCTACAGTCAATATTCCTAGTTCTAATGATGGCATTAACCATTCTCCCAGTTACTTAAACTTAATCCTTGAAATTGTCTGATAACTTTCCTCATCCAGTCTTTTCCCACCATCCCCTCCCCCTCCCCTGCATTCAAAACCAAATCCCTTTCATTCTACCTTGGCAATAAAATCCCTGGCACTCTTTATTCCTCTCTATTCACACTACTGCCATTGTATTTGAGATCCACGTCATTTGTAATAGCTCCCTAATTTGTCTTTCTGAATCATCATCCCTTCCCAACCAGAACTTCCTACAGTAGCCAGAATCTTAATGTACATATCTGACCAAGATACTCCCTTGCCCAAAGACATTTGGTGGCTCCTCATTACTCTCAGAATAAAATATAAACTCTTTTGATAATTACCTAAGACTCTCCACAATTTGACTCCAAATTTCCCTTCCAGAACTATTCTATAGTATTCCTCTTTACAGTCAACTATATCCTAGTTTTCCTCCTCATATTCCATATTTTCTGTCATGTTACACAAGTTATTTCCAATGCTTGAGACACACCCCTTTTCTGTGTAGCTTAGTGAGAAGAGGGCTGCATTAGGGATCCAAGGATCTAACATCAGATCTTATTTCTGATAAATGACTTGAGGGAAAAGATGTTTTTTTTTTTCTTTAATTCCCTATAACTTGCATATAATAGTCAAATATTAGATTCTTGTTGGTTAAATTATTTATTTTTCATGAATCAGACACCAGAAAATCATTATGGTTAAAAAAAAAAAAAGATTAGATTATTTAGATCTTTTTCCCCATCCCAGGAACTTCAGTTCTCCCTCTTGGGGTTCCATTTCCTTATCTATAAAATTAAGGTGTTGGAGTGGGTGGTTTTCTACAATCCTTTCTAGCTCTAAAAATTCTGTAATAATCTATATTGAGGCAGGAAAGGAAACCATCTTCTAGAAGACCAGCTTCTCTCTTCCACAAATATTCTTTCTTTCTCTTTTCTCCTAGCGTGAGTGTATTTCAATCCATGTGGGTCAGGCTGGTGTGCAGATTGGTAATGCCTGTTGGGAGCTGTACTGCCTGGAACATGGCATCCAACCTGATGGGCAGATGCCCAGTGACAAGACCATTGGAGGGGGTGATGACTCCTTCAATACCTTCTTCAGTGAAACTGGGGCTGGCAAGCATGTGCCTCGGGCTGTCTTTGTGGACTTGGAGCCCACAGTAATTGGTAAGTTCAGCTTCCATATGCCCTTGCCCTTAGCCCTATTTACCACATCCAGATGTTTTATCCCCCTGGAGGTCATAGAAGCTGCAAATATTCCTTATTCTTAGTTTTTCTTATTACAGCAATTAATTAGAGTTAAAACTTAGAAGATTTGTCTTTTAGTCCCTAAGCTTCAAGGATCTATTTTGGTTCAAGATGACCTTTATTCCCCCTACTCCCACTTCAAAGTTAAGCACACTGCTCTGAATATATTATCATTGGTAAATGTTTATTAATTTGAAGGACTTTAACTATAACTACATCTAGATGAGTATACAAAGATAAGGACCTTTAAGCAAGGTGGCTTCAGCCCCCCAAGTCTCTCAGGCTACTCTATCCCTTCAACCAGGCCATAAGACATGGAAAGACTAAAGTTTATGCTCATTGCAGATGAGGTTCGAACTGGCACCTACCGCCAGCTTTTCCATCCGGAGCAGCTCATCACAGGCAAAGAAGATGCTGCCAACAATTATGCACGAGGCCACTATACTATAGGAAAAGAACTTATTGACTTGGTACTGGATCGAATCCGAAAGCTGGTAAGAATTGCCTATTCAAAGAAGTAGGGGATCATGGAAGCATTGGGGCAGCTAGGTTCTTTCCCCTTGTAGTGGGGAAGAAGTTGGACCAGAAGGAAATTGTATTTTAAAAGGAAAGTGTCATTTTAAGATCCCAGAATAAAAACAGATAAATGCTTGGCCTCTAACAGGATTTGAAAGTGAGGAATTATATTTTCCTTGAAGGTAGGGACCATATCTTGTTGGTATCCCACAGCATTGCTAGACACACGGTAAGTGAGAGCTCAAGATATAGAAGCCAGTGGATTGGTTGAGAGAACTATGAAATCCAGAAATATCCTAAGGGAAAGCCTACATAGTAAATATAGATAGGTAAGTAGCATAAAGCACAAGGATCCCAATAATCAATTAACATAGATGAAAGAGATACTAACTTCTTTCTCTGGCCATTTGCTGATTACCCAGTGATTGACTTTAGCAATTTACCAAGAGCAAAACAAAAACAAAAAGAAAAACAACAAACCATCCTTTTTTCTTGTTGATCATTTAATATATAGCACTTCCAGAATTAGGGTGAAACAGAAGGAGTCTAGGGAAATGGGAGGGGATAGTCTGGTTCTTAAATCATGTCTAGAGCAATTGGTAGAAAATTGATCTCTTGGAACATTAGATATTTTTCCAAAGTAAAAGAGGAGGAAGATGAAAAAATTGTATTCTTTCCTCTGAGCAAAAAGGAGCCCTTGAGTCCTTTGCTCACTTCTGATCACCTCTTGTGAAGGTAATTCAAAAGTCTTAAAAACAAAACAAAACAACAACAACAACAACAACAAAAACTTTTAAGTATTTCAAATCATTTTCTTTTCTGTCTTCCCCCCCCACACACACACACACATTTGTGTCATCTTTTCACATTTTTCACTTTCTCCTTTCTGACTTCTTCCTCATTTCCAGGCTGACCAATGTACAGGACTTCAGGGTTTCCTCATCTTTCATAGCTTTGGGGGTGGCACCGGCTCTGGCTTCACCTCCCTGTTGATGGAACGACTCTCAGTAGACTATGGCAAGAAATCTAAGCTAGAGTTCTCCATCTACCCAGCCCCACAAATTTCTACAGCTGTGGTAGAACCCTACAATTCCATCCTGACAACCCACACCACCCTCGAGCACTCCGATTGTGCCTTCATGGTGGACAATGAGGCCATCTATGACATCTGCCGCCGAAACCTGGACATCGAGCGTCCCACCTACACCAACCTCAATCGTCTCATAGGTCAGATTGTCTCCTCTATTACAGCTTCTCTCCGTTTTGACGGTGCCCTTAATGTGGACCTCACAGAGTTCCAGACCAACCTGGTGCCCTACCCTCGGATCCATTTCCCCCTGGCAACCTATGCGCCCGTCATCTCAGCTGAGAAGGCCTACCACGAGCAGCTCTCAGTGTCCGAGATCACCAATGCCTGCTTTGAGCCAGCCAACCAGATGGTGAAGTGCGACCCTCGTCATGGCAAATACATGGCCTGCTGCCTCCTGTACCGTGGCGACGTGGTGCCCAAAGATGTCAATGCTGCCATTGCCACCATCAAGACCAAGCGTACTATTCAGTTTGTGGATTGGTGTCCTACTGGCTTCAAGGTTGGTATCAACTACCAGCCGCCTACTGTAGTCCCTGGTGGGGACCTGGCTAAGGTCCAGCGGGCAGTGTGCATGCTGAGCAACACGACAGCCATTGCAGAAGCCTGGGCTCGCCTGGACCACAAGTTTGACCTGATGTATGCCAAGAGGGCATTTGTGCACTGGTATGTAGGTGAGGGCATGGAGGAGGGAGAGTTCTCTGAAGCTCGGGAGGACATGGCAGCCCTGGAGAAAGATTACGAGGAGGTGGGCATGGATAGTTTGGAAGGGGAAGGGGAGGAAGAAGAGGGAGATGAGTATTAAATAAAGAACTTGGAAGCTTATTTCAAATAAAGTGCTTTATTCTCATTGTCCACATGTTTGTTTCCTTATTTTGTCTATCTTTGAACTTTATAAATTTGAATGGGAGTTGAGGTTCGGATCCTAAGAAGAAATAGCACTTGGTGCCTTTCTACCCCACAAAAAACTTTCTATTCAGGGTCTGAATTTGCTCCCAAATAGGAGAAGTGAAGGGGGATAAATCAGCCTTTTTAGGGTGGGAGTTCATTGAAAAAGAGAATTTAACCCAGGGTACAGGGTTTTATAATCACAAAGCATGCTAAAAGATCAGCAATCACAGCTATCTGGGACTCAGTTATTTCTTCATTTTTTCCTTGTAAGAAATGCCTAGGCCTGGGAGGTGAATGAGGGGACTTTTAAGACCCAGAGAGGTTGTACTTCTACTGCAGCAAAGAACTCCTGAGCTCAATTGATCAAGCAACTCCACTTTAGCTTCCCGAGTGTCTGGGATTACTTACAGGCATGCACCAGCATGTTCAGTTCATCTAGACTATTGCAGTGACTTTCTAATTAGTCACTCTGTCTCAAGTCTCTCCCATCTTGCCTCCCTCCACCCTCCAATTCCAGTGATTACTTACTCCCTCTAGGAATTAATACAAAAGTCCTTTGTTGGCATTTAAAGCTCCTCACAGCTTGCTGTGTCCTGCCTTTGTATTTAAACATGCTATCATCTTCTACATACTCTATAATCCAGTCATCTCTGACCTACTTCTTCATATAACACTCAATCTCCATGCCTCTACAAACATTCCCCAAGCCTAAAATGTCTTCTCCCTCACCAAGGTCACCTTATTTTTACTTTGTATGCTATCTCTCTTTCTCTCTGTCTGTCTGTCTGTCTGTCTCTCTGTCTCTTCCATCCATCCATCCATTCATGCATTCATTCATACTTCCATCCGTTCATCCATCTATCTACCAACCTACCTACTTTACCTACCTACCTACCTACCTACCTACCTACCTACCTACCTACCTACCTACCTATCTATCTATCTTTGGTTTTCCCCATTGGAATGAAAATTCCTTGAGGGCAGGAATGTTTTTTTTTTTTTTCCTCTGTGTCCCTAGAATTTAGCACCACATAGTAAATACTTAATACTTTTTCACTGTGCTTAATTTGTCTGTTTAGAGATCAGGCCACTTGACTTACAAAGCTTATCTATATTGATCATATTCATTGTATCTTTCCCTAAGTGGTACTGTCTTACATACATGTACCTTAATCTACTTTGTTTCCGGTCTCTTGATAACAAAAAACAAAGTGTTATTTAGCTGAAATAATCTGATACAAAGTAAAGCAAATGGAACCAGAAAAACTGTATAAATGACTGCAATGATATAAACAGAAAAAACCAAAAACAAAATGATCGAAGGTGAATGCTCTCATATGAAAAAGCTTGTCCCTAACCAATCAAATTAAACAAGCAATGAAATTTTTAGGGTTCAAGGGGAACCCCAAAATGTTGGGGTTCCAGACCAGCATTGGGAGGTGTCTCTAAAGAATTGGTAGACTCCCACCCATCTCCAAATCAAGGGACAAAGTTCATTATAATAGTAATACCAATTAAGACAGGCTGAGTTCCAAAAGAAGTTAGCAAAGAACCAGAAGATAAATTTATAGAAAATTTAGAGAAACTAGATGCTTCATGTGGTTGACATGCTAATTTTATGGCTTAGAGGTAGAATTGAGGAATGGTGTGGTTCTGACTTTGTGAGCAGGTACAATATCCATAATTCTCTGGGCAGAGTTCACTGGGAACCTTCTGGAGGTGTGTTTTTAGGCCTGAAATATCGCTAGGTCAAGTGGCAGATACACAATTTTGTTCTGTGCCTGTATGAACTTTAAGCAACTTACTATTTGCTCATTAGTTTCTGAGACTAATGTTATCGATGACCAACAAGCTATTGTTTGATATCCAGCAATATTTGTAGCCAAAGCACCCTGGTCATATTGAGTAAATTGGGACAGAAAAATCTATGGGAAGAAACATCACTCCCAAGGCCAGGGGACCTTTGGGTTCTTGCTGCATCTTGCCTAGAAGCTGCACCACATTAAAATTACTCAACAATTCACAACTCCATTAATAATGTATTATCAGATTCTTTATTGTGCCTATCTTTTCACAACTCTCCATCAATGATTATTCCTATCTTTTGTTCTTTTTGCCAATTTTCTGGGTGCGAAGTGAAATCAGTTAACAAAAGCATTACTACTGAACATGCACTGTGATAAAAATGGGAAATTTTTAAAAAATCACTAAAAATTTGATTTCATCAGTGTATGGAGTTCTGACTAAGGAGCTCCCTTGTCTAATGCAATTCAGTTCCTATTCTGCAACTTATGGACTTCGAGAATTGTCTGGGGCACTGAGAAGTGTCTTACCTACAGTCACACAGCTAGTATGTATCAAAAGTGAAACTTGAACTCAGGTCTTCCTAACTGGAAGAGCAACTCTATTCATTGTGTCATATCACCTAATATAGAAGTTGTGAATAAAAAAACAAAAGCAAAAGGTAGTTCCTGTTCTCGAACAGTTTCCATTCTAATGGGGAAGACAACAGATACAGGAATTTATATGTATATGTGCACTGTGTATGTGTGTGTGTATTTATACACACACATATACACATATCACACATTTTATATTTTCTTTATATGTGTACATAAATAACATGTATATATATACATATATACATGTTGTACATAGTTTATGTGTAAACAGATATACCTGTATTTGCTTATTAGATGGGTAGATATGATGTGCATGTACATATTGTGTATTTTGTGCCACATGCATGTGGTGCACGCACACATACACAGAGCCAGGTGGTACAATACATAGAGTTGCTGGACTGAAAAAGACCTGAATTCAAATCTGGCTTCAGACAGTTACTTTGTTAGCTCTGTGACCTTAGATAAGGCATTTAACTCTGTTTTCCTCAATTTCCTCATCATGCCAATTTTCTGGGAGGAAGATGAAAAAAATATAAAATGATCTGGAGAAAGAAATGACAAAACTAGTTTAGTATCTTTGGAAAGAAAATGAGATTATGAAGAGTTAGACACAAATGAAATGACTGAACAATAAAAAAGTGTATATGTGTGTATGTATATAAATGTGTGTGTATACACACATTATATATATATATATAAATGTAAATGTGTGTGTATATACACACATATATAATATGCAAAGCAATGGAGTTGCTTAGCGTCATTCAACTAATATAAATATCTGAGATCATATCTGAATCCAGATCTTTCTGACTCCAGGTCTGGAGTTCTATCTACTATACCACCGAGCTGCTAGGAAATCAGGACAGGCACTGCTTTTGAAGAGCTTTAAATGCCAAACAAGAAGGGTTTATTTATAATTTTTCCTAGAGGTAATAGGGAGCCACTGGAATTGTCTGAGCAGGGGCCTGTGTGTGTGTGTGTGTGTGTGTGTGTGTGTGTGTGTTGGGGGGATGGGAGTGACATTATTTGCCTATGATTTTGATAAATCACCTTGGAGGATAGATTGAAGTGGGGAGAGACTTAGGACAAAGATTAATTAGAAGACTATTGCAATAGTCCAAGTGAGAAGTGAGTCGACAGCTGTTTTCAGAGATATTATGGCAATAGAAACAAAATGACTGGGCAACAGATTGGATATATAGAGGTGAGTGAGAGAGGAGTGAAGGATGGCACCAAATCTGTGAGTCTCTGTGATTGGCCAAATGGTGATGCCCTACATAGCAGTAGGGAAGTCTAGAAGATGGATGGGTTTTGGGGAAAAGACAATAAGTTCTATTTTGGACGTGTTGAGTTTAATATGCTTATGAGACTTCTGATTCAAAATATCCAAAAGGCAGTTCATGATGCAGGTATGGAGCTTAAGAGAGAGTTTAGGAAGGGGCAGATAACTCTGGGAGTCATCTGCACAGAGATGAGAATTGAACCCATGGGTGCTAATGCCATCACCAGGCAAAAGAATCTTTTTATAATCCCTCTATCACTGACTATTTCCATCACTTATGGTCTTTGCCAATTTTCTGGGAGGAAGGTGAAAAAATTATGAAACAAATAAATATGTAAAAATTACAAACATGGAAAAGAATGAATTTACAGAGCACAAAGTTCTCAGTCAAGGACTCAGATGATCTCTGTTGTTTCATTTTGGTGTGAATGGGATTCTGATGAGACTAGAGTAGCTCCCTAAATCTCCCTTAGGAGCCAATGTCTCCTGAATCACTAGCAAGGATATTTGTCAAGCTAAAATGTAACCAAAGCAAATAAAACTGTCATCTTCTTAGCTACATAGTAACATCTGGGATACTGTTGTCTTAACAGAAGGGGGTATGGTCTACGTGGAGTCTAGAAAAGGCAGAATGAAGTGAGAAAAGTCTGCCAGCATATAGCCAGTATAGCACAGGGGGAAGAGGGCTCTGATTATATATGACTGTTATGAGTACTTTAGACAGAACTCCCCTCCTTCTCCCCCCTCCCACCGTGTGAAGGGTAATTTGTCACATTACTACAGCTTGATGGAAGGATCCCTAAAGAAAATCCAGCTTGGTTCATTTTAATTCTCGACTCACCGAGAAACCTTCTGGTTCTTTGTAATTTGGTCTCCTGAGTGGACTTAACCACCAGGAGGGAGAGCCCACGTAGACATACAGCAGTGGTTTTCTTGCCAGCCTGATCTCCCATGTAAATTAACAAATTGGTATTATGGTTTATTATGTCAGTCTCTTGTGTGTCTGCTCTATGTGAACTAACTCCTCAGAGCCCAGGGTAGGCTGAAAAAAATTGAGCTGCTTAGGTTGTAAGGGCTGAACACCTGGCCAGAAGTTTTCACAACAATGTGACCAACATAAGAAGGTGTAACTTTGCTTCTCAGGAAGTCTCTCTCTTTACCCAACTTCCCTTTAGTTTCATTTACTTTTCCTGATCTCACCAAGGACTAATTGCTGGCACCCCCAGAGCTGACCTTTCACACACACTCCTGCTCTGCATGTTCACAAATCCTATTTCCCCTTAGTTCAGCTAAGACAAACTGGACTTTTTCTTTTTCCTCAATCGAATTTTATTTTTCATGTCATTTTTGTAAGATTTTGTATTTCAAAATTTTCTCCCTCTTTCCCTTACCTCTCTCCTCCCCAACACAGCTAGCAACCCAATAGAGGTTATAGATGTACAATCAAGTTGGGCTGTTTTAAAAGGAACTTTCAATAAGAAATGAAAGGAAAATGGAGATCTTTAATCAATCATTTCACCTTTCTGTGTCTGAGCCTAGAGATTGGCTTCTTATCTATAAAGATTTTAGGGTCTCTCAGGTCCCTTCCAGCTCTAAATGATTCTATGAACTGATGCAGAGTGAACAGTTCTAAGAAAATAATTTACAAAATGATTTCAATGAAAATGAAAAGAACAACAGCAAAGAAGTATCCCAAACTGAACTCTGTATAATGATAAAGATCAAGCTTGTCCTAAGAGAACTAACTGTTGAAGTACACCTCTGGGTGTGGCCTAGATTAGTGTAATTTTGTTGAGTTCCTTTCCCTGCACACACAAACATACACACACACCCTTTTAAAAATTATTTATTATGAAGGATGGCTCATTAGTGTTGATGAAGAATATGTCATGATGGTGATAATAGCAGAAGGTATAGTCAGAAAGAAAAGTGATATAAAAATAATAGATATCAACAAATATGAAAACATTTAAATTAAAAATTCTTCCCAACCTATCTGACAAACTATAAAAGTAAAAAGTTTTGCTAAGTATAAAAAAAGGGATGACTTTATAGAGCATATATTTCTTATTCAAATACTCAGAATGATCTGTCAGTTCACTGATTTGAATGATTTTTCCATCAATGCAGGTTATGACTCATCCAATGTTATCCTCTGGGATTCTAAACCTTGTGCTTCCATAAAATCACCACATGGGGTCCACTCAGCACAATGGAGGCCTTCTTATCCTAACTTTGGATACTCTAAAAGTCATCGGTTGGCATTGCCAGTATGAGTTGTTCAGAAATGCTCCAGTCCCATTCCTCTACTCACCTTGAGGTTGGGGACTGTCAAATCACTTTAAATTCCAATGAGCATTGTTGCTGGCCCTAACATCGTTCTTAGTTCCTTCCAGACACAGCTTCCCTTCTGTGGTACATTCCTGTCACATTTCTGCTCTCTTCTGGCCCACAGAAAATCATTCCCTTGTCTTTGGGTAAAGTACTAGTTCTTACTCGGATTGCATAATTCTTCTGCTGAACTGTCTTATAGTGTAATCTCAGACCCAATGCTTCCACTTTCTTGGAAGTCTCTATGGTACCAGGTCCCTGGAAGTCTTGTTCTTAACATTGGTTTGTTTTCTCTGTCTCATTCCTTTTCTTCGAAACATATTTCCTAGCAGGCCATCAAAATTACTTCAACTTGAAATGGAGTTTAACTAAATATGAACATTTAAATCTGGATAAATTTAAGCAATCCCAAGGCTGCTGTAGTTTGCTGGGAAAGAAAAAAACATAAGAATACTTATCAGAGAAAAATTCCCCTGCTCTATATCTTGCTCTCTCTCTCTCTTTCTTTTAAAATTATAATCACCTGTACCACATATTAGCTATAACCTACTTTGATTTTCAGTACTATATATCACTTACACTTTAGCTATATTTTTAAAAATTCATTTTATTTTTTAATTATCAAACATTAATTTCTCTCTCACCCCACCCCTCCTACGTCGGGGGAGGAAAAGAAAACAGAATCCTTGTAACAAACGACAAACAAATTCCCGTATGTTCAAAATGTGTGCCCCCTTCTTCATATTTCTGCCAGGAGCTTCACTTATATTTCTCTACAGCAGAAATTTCTTAATGATGAAAATAGAAATATACATACACACATGTATACATATATATATATATATATATATACCTGTACTTTGTTAGTGTAGCCAATCAGAATATTTATTTTGCTTTTGTTGTTTTTCTACATAAAATAAATAATTATAAAAATCTAATTGTGTTTATACTGAAATATCTCACTTTTGGATCTCCCTTGCATTGCAAGTAAAAAAAAAAAGTATCTGTTGACTAATGACTGCACATTGGAGTTTTTCTTTCAGCTGTCACAATATATTCTTTGACGGAAGCTTGGCTTCTTCAATAATTATTCTAAGGTACCATCTCAGCCTAATTTCCCAAGAGTTCTTGTGGCCTTAATTGTGGAGATCATTTTCCTTGGAGCCTGCCTTTATTGTACCAGTTTCCTTCTGTGCCTGAATCTCTAGTCTTTTTATTTTTGAAGCTACTGTTCCCTTTTGTGAAAATTCTTAGGTTCATGTTTGAAGGATGCCTTCTGCCCTCATTCCCTTATGGCAGATGACAGCCATCTCCTGTCCAGTGATCATTTTCATCTAGTTCAGGTTACAGGTCTCACCCACTTGTCCTGAGTTCTCTTTAGTTACTCATTGCTTCCTTACAACATCAGAATTTCTTTATACATATATGAAATAGGCATAACAGGCTATTTTTTAAAAAACAATATTCTTTAAGGAGCAGGGAAAGGAAGGTGGAAAATGATTCAGAATACTCTGCTCGCTTCTGGAAGGAGTAATGGGAATGAAATGACTAGAAGAATAATCAAGGCCTTCATTTCCTCTCTTTCTCCTAAGTCCTTTCTTTGTCATTTTGTTGTTTCCCTTCCTCTTAGAGATATTTTAAAAATACATTTTATTTATAAAATATTTTTATTATATATTATATACATAAAATATATTTATTTTATAAATTTTATTAAAAATCTCCTTTTAGAGATTTTTTTCCTGGGTCTACCTGATATTTTTGTGCTCAGACTATGAGTTGGTCATTCTAGAGGTAGGGAAGAATGTTTGTCTCTTCCTATTCAAGACATCACAATATCAGGCAAGTAGGGACACCCTGATCTGGAATACAGCTGTCCTGGCATAAGATCCTGGGCTTTCAGCTTTAATTAAAAAGAGCTTCCCTGGCACCTGAGGTGAGTTTGAAGTTGGGGCCATATTTTAGCAGGCAATGAAGGATGAGATTGAGAAAAGGGAAAAGGAAGTACATAAGTAGGGAAGGGAGAGAGAAAAAGAGTTGTTTGATTGAGGGGGACCTAGGAATTGGGAGAAAAGTCACCTAAGATCTCCCTATACTTTTAAGAGGTTTGGGGAATGTTCTAAGAATGTTCAAAAATTTTACAGCATTACTGGGAATCGAGTTTTTATGTTGGGAAAGAGTTTGTCTTTCTTCTAAAAATGCTTTCTAATTACCCAGATGTAATCTAGCCCACTATTTTCCCCCTGTTCAATCATGAGCCTGACTCATTCTGCACTGGAAATGCCTGTCTTTGATATATATCCTCTCTTACTGGGCTGGCTATCTAATTGCATGTCCCAATCTACAGAGTAGTATACCACTAGGTAGATACCAAAAAATTTGCATTAGAAAGTGATACAACATTAAAAATATTTGTGGAGTCATTCAAAAAGTTTTTTCAAGAAGGCAACTATCAAAAGAATTGAGAAGGTGGGGTGAATCACATCTGCTTTTATTACCTAAAAAAAGAAAATGAAGAAAGGACAATAACTACTAAATTCTAGCCTATTTTCTTAACACAATTTCTATGAGAAAGGTTTATGTCAATTGCAAAAATAACCTCCACAAAAACATGAACGAACAGTACAATTTTTTTTTTTTTTGTGGGAAAAAGTTTTAGTGATGTCTTTGGTTTAGGAATTTTTAGGTCATATATATTTCTGAATATGTATTCTTTCTACTCTGACCCATAAAGCTTTTAAACAATATAACAAAAAAAAATTTAAACCAAGATCTTCAAAAACAATTGATTTATCAACTAGGTTGAACAGCATATATTTTCTTTCCAAGAAAAGGAAGAAAGTACTACCAGATTGGAGAATCATAGGCTCATTCCAATTTCCAAAGAATGGAAGAGAATAGAATCAGTAAACTATAAGCCAATGAGCTTGACTGTGATTACTAGAAAAATTCTAGAATGGATCATTAAAGAAATGTTAAGCAAATAACCAGAAAAGGAGACCTTGATATAGACATCTTGGACGTATCAGGAAGAAGTCATTTCAAACTAAATCTATTTCCATTTTTTTAATCTATTTCCATTTTTTTTTTGGACAGAGTTACTAACTGGTAGAAAAGAGAAATGCTAGAGATATAGTTTATCTATATTTTAGCAAAATGTTGGATAAATTATGTCTTGCCATTGTAACGGGAAAGACAGAAAAATGTGGAATAGATATAAATGTAATTAGATAAATTTAAAACATTGACTACTTAGACTCAAAGTAGTTGTTAGTAGTTCAGTATCAGTTCGGTAGGCCTCCATTTGAAGGCCTCATGGAAAAATATTTGGTCTTCTGATAGCTAACATTTTTATAAATGACTTGAATACAAGCCTAGATGGTATTCACATCAAATTTGCAAAGGTCACAAAGATGGGAGAGATACCTACTAGACCAGATGATATAAGACCATGACAGGTTAAATCATTGGGCTGTATCCAAATTCAATATGGAATACATATAAAGACTTACGATTAGCTTCAAAAATTGAACAAGAAATACAGGAAAAATTTGGCACACAAAAACACTGTAAAATTGTCTTTATGTGTAACTGGAAAAAATAAAATGCTATTTAAAAAGAAATATAGGACTGAATGGTGTTTTTTTTTTATTTTATTTGCAAAACATATGTATGGGTAATTCTTCAACATTAACACTTACAAAGCTTTTTGTTACAAATTTTTCCCCCCAACTCCCCACCCCTCTCCTAGATGGCAGGATATCCACTACATGTTAATTATGTTAAAATACTTGACAGATCAAATATATGTATACACATTTCCACACTTATCATTGTTGTGCAAGAAACATTGTATCTACAAGAAAGAAAAATCAGAGAAAGGAAACACAATGTAAGCAAACATCAATTGAGAGTATGAGAATGTTATATTGTGGTCCACATTTCACATCCCTCTCTCTGGGAGTATATGGCTTCCTTCAGTGAACAATTGGAAGTGGTTTGAAACATTTCATTGTTGAAGAGAGCCATGTCCATCAGAATTGATCGTCATATAGTATTGTTGTTGCCGTGTATAATGATCTCCTGGTTCTGCTCATTTCACTCAGCATCAGTTCATGTGAGTCTCTCCAGGCCTCTCTGAAATCGTCCTGCTGGTCGTTTCTTACAGAACAATAATATTCCATAATATTCATATACCATAATTTATTCAGCCATTTTCCAATTGAAGGGCATCTATTCAATTTCCAGTTTCTAGCCACTACAAAAAGGGCTGCCACAAACATTCTTGCACATGTGGGGCCCTTTCCCTCCTCTAAGATCTCTTTGGGATATAGGCCCAATAGAAACACTGCTGGGTCAAAGGGTATGCACAGTTTGTTAACTTTTTGAGCATAGCTCCAAATTGCTCTCCAGAATGGCTGGATCCGTTCACAGTTCCACCAACAATGTATTAGTGTCCCAGCCTTCCCACATCCCCTCCAACATTCATCATTAACTTTTCCTGTCATTTTAGCCAATCTGGCAGGTGTGTAGTGGTACCTCAGGGTTGTCTTGATTTGCATTTCTCTGATCAATAGTGATTTGGAGCACTGAATGGTGGTTTTTAATGGACTGAAAGATTAATATGCTAGAAATGTTATGTAGGAATCAAAAAGCAAATGTGATGTTGGGCTACTTTAAAACAAATGTAGCTTCCACAAATAAGGAATTAAATTCTTAACCACAGATTTCAATGACTCCATTTATTTGGATGGGGAAAATGACATCTTAATCTCTTTAAACTTTAACTAAAATTTAGCTTTTCCTTCCATTACAAATGTAGGACAAAAATATTATTTGAGAAGGGGTATGCAGGTTTCATCAGATGACCAAAGGGGTCCATGAAACAAATTAAGTTCAATGACTCTTGACTCATACTTTGTCTGGACTGACCAGATCTGGAGTATGGTGTATCAGAGCTTACAGAGGACATTGTAAGCAGGATAGCATCTGGAGGGAGAAAACCAGGACAAGGAAATGCCTTGAATCCTTGTCATATGATGGATGTTTGAAAGAACTAGGAATGTTTAGTCTGAAGAAGAAAAGACTTGGGAGGACATAATAGCAATCTTCTTCGAGCTTCAGTTTCTTCACCTATAAAATAAGGGTAATATAATCTACATCACAGGTTTGTTGCATACATTAAATTAAATATTATATAGCATACATAACACCTTGCAAACTCTAAAAATTGATTTATGTAATATCAGTCATATAAAAAAATATTTGGCTGTCACATGTAAGAGGAATTAAGTTTATTTTGTTTGGACCATAGAAGCAGGAGTAGAAGTTAAGAGTAGAAGTTGCAAAGAGGCAATTTTACATTTAATGTCAGAAGAGAAAAACAACAAAACAACTCTACAATTACAGCTGTCCAAAAGTGGAATAAAATGCTCCAGGATGTGGTTGAGTCTACATTATTGGATGTCTTTAAGTAGAGGCTACATGATCACTTACCTACTATCTTACTGTACTGGGCATTCATGCATGGTATGGGTCAGACTCAATGGCCACTGAGATCCCATTCAACTTTAAAATCCTGTAGTTCTGTGATTTTCTCATCTCTTCTCTTTGGTAAAACTTGGTCATGATAATTACAAAACATTCAGTTTCACTGTATTCTTTTTTCATTTACATTGTTGTCACCTTTGTGCATATTGTCTTCCTGGTTCTGCTTGCTTTATTGTGCATTAGTTCATATAAGTCTTCCCTTATTTCTCCAAATTCTTTGTTTTATTGTTTTATATTCCTCAAGTGGTTACATGGTGCATCGGATAGGGTGCAGGGCCTGAAATCAGGAAGACCTGAGTTCAAATTAAGCTTCAGACCTATTAGGTATATAACTCAGGGCAAGTCACTTAACCCTGTTAACCTGTTTCCTTGTCTGTAAAATGAGCTGGAGAAAAAATTGGCCAACCCATACTAGTATCTTTGCCAAGAAAACCCCAGTTGGGGTCATAAAGAGTTGGATATGATGGAACAACAAAATTTCCTAATTAATGGATGCTCACTTGGTTTCCAGTTCTTTATATAGCAAGGGCCATCCTATGGATAGCATGCATTCACAGGCTTTGTTTCTCTTGCAGCTTCTGTTGATATCTGATTCAGTACTAAAGAATTTGTGCTTTGAAATGAAGAACTAATTTTCTTACTGGTTCCTTCATCCCCTGATGGGAGTAAAGGGGGTGGGGTTTATTTTTAAACTATTATCCACTCTTCCAGAATGAACCATTCATTCAGTAGATTGTAAAGGGAGAGACTACTTTTAGTCTTGTTTTTTGTTTGTTTGTTTGTTTCTTTCTGACTCTAGAAAGTTAGTGTGGAATTCTCTTATTCTCTGTAAAGGTGGGAGAAGAAGACTTCCTCTTAACCCTCAGCACTGATGTTTTCACATCAGTGAACCTGAGTTTGAACTTCAGGCCCCTGGCTGCCTTTTCTATCTAGTGTTTTTTTGTTTTTGTTTTTGTTTTTTTTTTTTACTTGAGCACAGGCATGTGACATGAATGTTTGTGGCCCTACAGCCCTCATGTGAAGCCAAGAAGCAGCAAAAGAAGCTTTCTGCAACAATACTTTTCTTCTTCTTTTTTTTTTTTTGGAGGGTTAAGTGACATGCTCAGGGTCACACAGATAAACAGCACTCTTCTTGAAGAAGATGATCACTGAGAAGAAGAGGAATAAAGCCATAGTCTCATTTGTCAAGAAATGCAGACTCAAAAATTGATACTCAGAACCTAATCCATAAGACAGTAAGAATTTCTGCTCATTCTCCACTGTGTGAACAACTCTCAAGGTTCACATCTTCTGGTAAGCCAGATCAGGGATTGGGGTCATTTTATTTGTGGTAATCTTCTATGAGAATAGTATAATTTTATAAAACTCCTGCTATCAGTTCTAACCAAGAGACTCAGAATCTCATGGCTTTTTGAATTCACAAGGAAACCTTTGAAGCTGAAAACATTCATCTCAGAATCACTATTTAATCACCTATATTCAGGGTACAATACACAAAGCTGAAGGGGTAGCTAGGACCTCAAGATTCCAACTCAAGCTCACTTAGAAAAATATATTCTCTGGCTTTCTAGCATTTTGGCATTCAAAAATAGGTGGGGGATCAAAAAGAGAAGTACCCCTCACAAGAAGTCAAAGAGAGAGCCTCCCAGATCCTTAAATACTCAGTAGATGGAAGAGAGATCAATAGCATAAGTTGTCTCTTTCTGAGGAGGTGACTCTTTTTGGCTCAATGACCCCCCTCCTTCTGCCATCACAGAGACCAACAAGATATTGCTGAATCATTCCAAAACATAAAGTCCTTCAGAGCCAAGCCAGAGCACAAGTGGCCTGCCAGAAGCCGCCAGGGAAACTCAGCTCAGCTTCACATATGCTCCATGACTCATGCTCATGATCATATCAGAGCATGTGAGAGTGGGTCAGAGTTTGTAATGACCTATATTATATTATTATCTATATAGTTTATTTTGACATCTATTGATTATATGCATAGTATTCCTATGTAAACTTTCATGAGAATTTCCTGTTTCCCAAATTAGATATTACAAGATCTCGAGGTAGAGATACTGTATCAAACCTCATTTTATATCAATATTTAGCCAGTAATCCACACATAGTGGGTGTTTGATAAATACTTGTTGATAATGGCAGTAGTGAATGAGAGGAAGAGAGACAATAGATTTTAGAATATGTTTACCATAGCCTTCACTATGCAGAAACAGTGAGGAGCCACTGAAAGGGTTTTTAGGGAGGTAGAGTGGAGTTTAGATAAGAGGGTAACATGGTGAGATCTGTGCATTACCATGATTTTATTTGCAGTTTTTGAAAAAGGCATTACAGTGGTGACAGGCAGAAATTCTTTTCAAATAGACTAAGTGAGAAGTGATGAGGGCTCAGACTAGAATGGTAGCAGTGGAGGGTGGAGAGAGGAGAATGCATGTGACAAATGTTGTGCTGATAGAATTGACAGGGCTTGGCAACTGATTGGCTGTGGCCTGTGAGGATGAAGGGAAAGTGTATGATGAAGCAAAGATTTTGACCCTGAGAGTAGAAAGATGCTTTTGCATGCCACAATAGAAAGGGACAAGGTGAGAGGTTTAGGAAAATTGTTTGGTCTGGGATCTGATGAGCTGGAGGGGCCAGTGTGATATGAAGGTAGATAGGTACTGCAAGCTGCTGGAGGCTTAGCATTAGAGTGTTCAGAGAAGTGCTTAGGGCTGGGCTGAATGCATAGATTTTTAGAGTCATGTGCACAGAGGTGACAATTGAATCCATGGAAACAGGATGAGATCACCAAGAAAAAGAGTGGAGCAAGAGTAAACCTAGTACAGAGCTTTGGGGGACACCCACACTTAGGGGGAAGGAAGAAGATGGTAAACCAATAAAGGAAATTGAAAGGAGCAGAGAAAGGAGGTAGGAGTAGAAGTCCAAGGAGTATAGAAAATTCAGGAGGAAAAGGTGGGCAAGATTAAATGTTCCAGAAAAGTGGAGAACAAAATCTAACTATTCTTTCTCAATTACTTTTTAAAAGCTATAGCTTTATGTGCTTATATCCTTACCTTGACAGTTGGAGTGTAAACTTCAATTCAAAAAAGTGCCTAGGAGTGCTAAGCACTGTGCCAAACATGGGGATAAAAAGTCAAAATGAAAATCATCCCTGCCCTCCAAGAGCTTACATTCTACTGGAGAGATACATCAAAGTCCATACAAGATTATCTGAGGAGAATGAGCACAAATGATTCAGCTGTAGGTGTAGCTTAAGCTGAGTTTTGAAGAAAGGCAAAGATTGGAAGAACTGGGGAATATGAGTGAATTATCCAGGGAGGTAGGTTATTGCTTGTAAAAGGACAGGATGATATTCTGAGTTTGAGGAAAACCACATCAACCAGTTTAACTGAAACAGAGCTCATGAAAAGGAGGAATTGAAAATAAATCAGAAAGATTGGCTGGAGCCAGACCATGAAGGGCCTTCCCTACTAAGCATGAGAGCTTGAAATTTATCCTAGAGGTACTAGGGAGCCACAAGAGATTCCCATAGAGGAGTGACCTGGTCAGTCCCACATTTTGGAAAGATAATTTTGGCATATGTTTGGAGGATAGATTGTGAGATTAGGGAACAGAATCAGGGAATACAAGTAGGAGGTTATTTATAACAGTATTTATGGCATGCTTTCCCAATATTATCTCTATTTTCCTCACTTCAACTTTGGAGGGGTATGTGCTGTTACATCCCCATTTTATAGATGAGGAAACTAAGACAGACAGAAGTTAAGTGACATGCCCAGGATCTTGCAGCTAATGAGTGTCTTGATGCAGATTTGAATTTAGATGTTCTTGACTTCAAGACCAGTGCTCTATTCTCGGTGTAATCTAGCTTTCTCTGCACTATTGCACTAATCTAGCCAAAAACCCAGATGATGAATATAAAGGAGAGAGATATAAGAAAATGGGGGGAGGAGTTTGGAACTAATGACCTTCACAGCTCATTGGGCATAAGGAGATTAGGGATAGAGAAGACTATGACACAGATGACTGGAAGGGATAGGTTCCCTAAGCAGAGGCAAGGGAGACAGTTGGGGATGGGGATAGATAATGAGTTCCATTTAGGGTATGTTGACTTTGAGATGACAGTGGGACATCTACAGGGAGATGTCCAATAGTTAATTTATGATGCCTAACTACTGCTCCAGGGAGAGATTATTGCTGGATATATAGGTCTGGAAGTCATTTGCCTAGAGATGCTAATTGAACCCAAGGGATCTGATGACATCAGTAAAAGAAAGTGTAGAGAATGGAAAAGAGATCAAGCCTTCAGAGACATTTGAGCTTAAGGGGCAGGACCTTGAGGACTCAGACCATATCTAACATTCTTCTGTATTCCTCAGTTTCCAATGTAGTGTTGGCACAGGGCAGATGTTGAAGAAATATTTGATTGGGGACATCTATAGATGAAAGTAAGCAGAGGGTCAAATCAAATTCTCTGCACTTGCATTCAAAAGTGAAACCTGGTGATTCTGATTTGGGAGAGAATATGGAAGGGATAAGTTTGAGCAGAAAAACAAGGAATTTAGGAAAGGTCTCTTCTAATCTCCCTTGGGAAGCTCTCCTTCCAGTATCTGCTATTGCCAGGATAAATTAAGCTCCTTGAGAGGAGGTTATTTAGATGTTGTTTTTAATCTGGGTATTCCCCACACCTAGCACAGTGCCTGGCACTCCATAAATGTTTATAAAATCGATTTGAATGTTAATATGTATTGTATGTTTGAAAATGCATAACTTGTATCAAATTATTTACTGTCTTAGGGAGAGAGAAAATTTGGAACTTAAATTCAAAGAAAAATGTTAGAAATTGTCTTTACATGCAACTGGGGAAAAATAAAACATTCTTTAAAAATCAGTTTGAATCGAAGGAACTGGTATAATGGAAAGAAATCAATGGACCGTGGCTGATGCAGAAATTTGTTTTGTATGACTGTACATCTTTGTAATGGATTTTATTTTTCTTGCCTTCTCAATGAGTGGGGGAGGGTGGGAGAGGGAGATAAATTGAAACTGCAAATAAGATAAAATCTAGTGGGGGGAAAAGAGACCGCTGGGCTTGGAAACAGGGGATCTGGGTTAAAATTCCATTTCTTCTGAGTTGAGAGACGTAGCAATGGTAAAATTTTTTTGAGGCAATTGGGGTTCAGTGATCTGCTCAGGGTCACACAGCTAGGAGGCGTTAAGTGTCTGAGACAACTGGGGTTAAGTGACTTGCCCAGGGTCACACTGCCAGTTAAGTGGCTGAGATCACATTTGAACTCGGGTCCTCCTGATTTAAGGGCTGGTGCTCTATCCAGCTAGCTGGCCCCTTTTGGTAAATTCTCAATAAATGTTTATTGCCTGAATCAGGGAATATGGGTTTAAATCCTGGCTTTGCTGGGTGCAAGTCACTCTCTGAGCGCCCGTTCCTCCTCTGTTGCTGGAGGTTGAATCAGATGGTCTCCGGGGTCCTTTGCTCTAGAGCCACGGTCCCTAGGTTTTACATTGGTGGGGGTCCTCGGTTGTACGGCCAACGTGGTGTGAGCGGCGGGCGTCTGGGGAGGGCTGTTGCTCCATGGCGCCGAAGGAGATTGGCACCTTGTTTGTGAGAGCCCGTTTGCCTGGCTGGCCTTCTGTTTTAGAGAGTGCGTCATCCCTGGAGCGTGTCTGTCTCTGCCTAGGCCTGTCGGTCCCGTTGCTGGTGTCGTCATGGTACGAGCCCAAAATAGCTTCGGCTCCGCCTCCACCTCGCAGCAGCCGCGGCCGCCCGCCCTTCTTCCCTTCTCCCCTTCCCCCTTCCTCCCCCATCTCCGAGCCGGGCCCGGAGCCAGCGGTTCTCAGTCTAGTATTTTCCCTGACTCGGGCGCATGCTCGGGCCCCTTCACTAAATAAGCGCTGGGCCGAGCTACGCAGTTCGGGAGCCAGAAGCCGGGAGCGAAGGCAGCCAGTGTTAGCAGATCCCCAGACAAGGGGCGGGAGGCGGGGCTCCGCCGCGCAGGAGGGCTGGCCTGGGCGGGGGGCTGGAGTGGCTTGGGCTGGGGGAGGGGAAGGAGGAGGGGGAGGGACTGGTCTGTTTCCAAGGGGAGGGGGCTGCTGGGAGTGAGCGCACGGAGCTCCTATAGGGCTAGCTGGGCCCGAGCCGTGTTTGCTTCTATGGGCAGCAGCCAGGGCGGGCTTCTATGGGGGCTGCCTATTAAACCTCCTTGGAGAGGAGGGCTGGTGTGAATGTTTTGCCCTGAAACCCAGTGAGTGAGGCTTGAGCTGCCCGCCAGTTTAGGAGCTTTCCCTGGAGGAATATGTTCTTCTCCATCACTTGGGGAAGTTCTAGTCTCTTACTGACAAATTCCTCTTCCGCAGCCTCATTAGGGACAGATAGACAGACGGGCTGCTATGGCATCCTACTACGAGATCCTGGATGTGCCTTCAAATGCCTCCCCTGATGACATCAAGAAGGCGTAAGTGCCCCCATCCCTGGGCAACAGTGAACCTTCTCCTATTCCCAGGAAGCTTCCTCCTGGCAAGCCAGCGCCAGTGGGTGTGTCTGGTAGCAGCAAAGAGAGAACAAAGCCAGCCCTATGAAAGACTTTTGCGTGTCTCACGGGTTGAGGAAGCTTTGGGAGAAAGGTAGCGCAAAATGAAGATGTCATATAGTGGGGAAAAAAAAAAAGTACTGGATTTGGAGGCAGAGGTCCTGGGTTTAAATTTAAACTGTTATTAACAGCTGTATTGTACTGTGTGACCCTGGGCAAGTCACTTAACCCCAATTGCCTCAGCAAAAAGCAAAAAAAAAAAAAAAAAAATAGCTGTATTGTTAAAGACTATGCCCAAGTGTGAAGGGGCAGGTCGATTCTCTGAGGGTCTCCACAGCTGTATATCTAACACACTTGAAGGAATTGCAAATCAGCCTTTATTGACGCAGATGTTGCTTGTGAACTGGGAATGAAATAAATTGGAGGCAAGAGGGAAGAGGAGGGAGGTCAGAGACTGCAACTGCCTCTCAGTCTCTTTGTATTGTTATCATCCTCTCACATGAAGGGATCTATTCTGCTGGTCAGAATTAGATCCCCAGCAGCCACTAGCAGCTGGCTCCCCTAACACTGTATAATCTTGGACAAGTGCGTTCAATCTTTCTGACCTTCTCCCTCATCTGGAATGTGAGGGGATTGGACCAGATGATCTCCCATTTGAAGGCTCTGATCCTATGAAAATGCTCCTGTAGCTTGCACTGCAGTTCCCTTCCTGAACCCAGTCCCATTTAGTTTAGTTTTCTCCCTTTGCTGGAGATGTCCTTTCAGATTTAGAGACCCCGATTATCATGGATTGGAGTAAAAATGGAGCTGAGGTTGAAGGGACAACACTTAGGGGAAATGGAGAAAACTCTTGCCTCTGTCCCCTCAGTGACCATTGCAAGTATGCAATGATCTAGGGAGATTCCTTGGAGGGATCAGAGCTGGGGCTGCTCTTCCCTTGATCCATTTATTGGGCACCTACCACATCCAGGGCTTTGAGCAAGGTGTTGGAGGAGGTAGGGCAGGGTAGAGTATAAAACACAATCCCTGTCCTCCAGAAGTTTACACTCTACTTGGCCAAAGGGAATTTTACTATTGAAAGAATAGACAACAGAGTAATAACAAATGTGGCAAACCTGTCCGGTATCTTTGCCAAGAAAAGCCCAAATGGTATCATGGAGAGACAGACATCACTTAAAGGACTCCACAATGACTCAATGATGATAACAGCAACAAAACATAAGGCATAGAATAGGAAAGTGGTGGTGAATTGCCTAGTAAGACTTGTGGAGAATGAAATGGGAGGCAATCTTGACTGTAAAATTTTTCCCCTGCTTTGTGCTACCCTTTAAATTTGCTTTTGTACGCATAAAACTTTTTAATTCAATGTAATCAGAGTTGTCCATTGTACCTTTCATAAGGTTCTCTAGTTCTTCTTTGATAGTAAATTCCTCCCTTCTCTAAAGATCTGATAGATAAACTAGCCCTTGCTCTCCTAATTTGCTTATGTTTTCACTCTTTACCCCCAAATCACATACCCATTTTGATCTTATTTTGGTATGGGGTGGGAGATGTAGGTCTATGCCCAGTTTCTGACATTATTTTCTAATTTCCCAGCGATTTTTGTGAACGAGGGAGTTCTTATGGGAGGTAATCTTGGGCAAATACTAGAGACAAGGAGGGGATGGTAAGAGAGACTTGAGTCTCAGGAGGGCCCCTCTCACACTGCCCCCCCCCATTCCCCCTTGTAGCTACAGAAAGAAGGCGCTACAGTGGCATCCAGACAAGAATCCTGACAACAAGGAATTTGCAGAGCAGAAGTTTAAGGAAGTGGCAGAGGCCTATGAGGTGCTATCGGATGGTGAGGGGCCTGAAGCCTGGTTCACTTCAGAGTCTAATTTTCATCTATTCCTGTAACCATTACCCCTTCCAATATAGACTTTTTTTTCCCCTTGTCTGTTTTCTTTTAACTTACAGTTCTTCCTAGGATAATGTGTGTTTTGCTTCCTCTCTGAAGAGAACTTCTGGCCTTTTTTTTAAAAATTTTAATCTTTATCCATTCATTTATTTTTTGCATTTATCTCTCCTACTCACTAAGGGGTCTTCAGGGATTTTCTTTTGGCTTTAATCTTCATTCATTCATTCATTTTTGCAATTCTCTCTCTTACCCACTGATTCTATATCCGAGGCAACCCCAGTAGGGACAACCTCAACCAGCTGGTCCCAGGACTGTGGCAGCTAGGGGAGGGAATGGAAAGACAAGGCTGTGTTGTCACAGCCAGTGGGAAGAGCTGACGTTCGCATTTTTTTTTAGAGCGTAAACGGGACCTCTATGACCGCTATGGCAAAGATGGACTGTCTGGGACTGGTATGTAGAGTTGGGATGGAGGGAGATGCATATAAATGAGATGGTGAATTCCTGGTGGGCTGGGGAGGGGAAATAGTGTTTATCTTGGGATAAACGCAAGCGTATACATCCTCCGTACAACACTCTGCCTGGAGTAGAGGGCCATATATTTGTCCTGTCCTATCCCCACTTCCCACCCCCAGCAGGTTCAGAATCTCCATGTGCTGGATCTGGTGGATTCACCTTCACTTTTCGAAACCCTCAAGACGTCTTCAGGGAATTTTTTGGGAGCCAAGATCCATTTGCTGACTTTTTTGGTGAGTAGGTGATGGGATAGCCCTCTACCATTCTGGTGAGGTTTAAAACTAAAGGTGGGAGTGAGAGGACTCAAGTCCTTGAGGCAAAAATAATTTTGAGGGATGGGCTCCAAAGCAGTACTATAGGGAAAGAGGAGCATATCTTTGAAAGGTCTCAGGCAAGAGTCCTCAGAAAAGAAGGGAAGAGTGACCTTGGACAGGATCTTTCCCTCCTTCTGTCCAATCAATACTGATGGAGTTTGCTGTTTGCAGATGACCTAGGCCCTGGTCAGAGCCTGCTGCGTGCCAGAGGCTTTTTTGGTTTTGCGTCTCCCTTCGTTTCCCACCCAGGTAGATATTGCTATTTTCTCACATTCTAGTCCCTAAATTCCATGATCCTTCAACTCTTAATCTTTGATCCTTCCTTGTGCTTGCTTTCCAATATTTGTTCAATCGATCTGCACTTCCTCAGCCTACTACTCCAACCTTCTCAATCAGGAGGATTCTGGAGGTATGCTTATTGGGTCCAATACAACACAAATTAGTTCTTAAATCCAGTCTTGCCTTTGCTGGTTCCTCCAACCATTGGATGAGTCTATTTTTCCTCTTCCTTTCCCTTCATCTCTATAGCCTTTGCTTCAGCCTTCTCCTTCAATCCTGGGGCCCATTCCCTACGTTCTGTGATCACCTCTACGGCCTTTGTGGATGGCCATCAAGTTACAACTCGAAGGTAGGATTCCTTGTAGGTATGATGTGGAGAAAGTATATGGACATGGATTGGGAGACTATACTCAGCTTTCATTTGGAATCTGCCACATATAGTCCTTGTGTGACTTGGGGATCATTTCATCTTTATAATGAAAGGGTTGGACCAGATGATCTTTGAAGTCTCCTTTGGGGACTGAGAGGGAAATGTGGGGACAGGAGTCTGGAGATTGTTGGTGAGCAGGTACAAGCCAGTGAAAGTAACCGTGTCATCTGTTGCAGGATCAGGGAGAATGGAGAGGAACGGGTGGAGGTTGAGGAGGATGGGCAGCTGAAGACAGTCCTTGTTAATGGTAAGAGGTAGCATGATCATGGAGCTTCTAGACAGCAATTCATTGCTTCCCTTCCTCTTTCTGGGCTTCTGGGTGGGAAAGATTGTCCGTGGGCTTATTCATAGGGCAGGAGTTAAAAGGTTGGGCATGGGAAGGACTCTGAGAAGGTGCCATCTACTTGCGGGAATACTCTGGTGATATGGCACAGAGGGGGAGAATATAAATGGACACATGTGGGAAAATAGGTGAGGAACTATGGCAGGTACCGGCCCAGAGGTCGGGCAGAGCTTTGATTATCTCCCACAGGAATCCCCGATGACTTGGCTCTGGGGCTGGAACTGAGTCGCCGAGAGCAGCTGCGGTTGACCAGAGAAACTCCTGGGCCTCTGCCCAAGCCATTCCGTACCTCAGGTCTCTCGGACAGCGAACCTTCCGATGAAGATGAGGACATGCAGCTGGCCATGGCCTATAGCCTGTCTGAGAAGGAGGCCGCAGAGAAGAAGGAGGCTACAAGTGGGCGAACGGACACTCAGCAGCACCCAAGTCCTGGGAACCAGGCCCAGACACCTACACCTACAGCTGAGAAGAAGGCCACCGGTGGGTGGTTGGCCAGCCCACAGCAGAAGGGTCCAGAGAACCAGGCGGCCCACAGAGCTGAGAGCCGGACGGCCCACGCTTGTGAGAACCGGACGGCCCACGGAGCTGAGAGCCGGACGGCCCACGGAGCTGAGAGCCGGGGGGCTCACAGAGCTGGGAACCGGGCCCAGACGCCTACAGCTACAGCTGAGAAGAAGGCCACAGGGGGCTGGCAGGCCGGCCAGTGGCAGAAAAATCCAGAGACCCGGGCCCAGGAGGCTGCTGAGAAAAAGTCTCCAAGTGGCCGGCGGGGCCGTCCACAGCAGAAGAGCCCTGAGACCCGGCCCCATGAGGCCACTGGCAAAAAGTCTCCAGGTGGGCAGCGGGACCACCAGTGGTGGGGACACCCTGAGACCTGGGCCCAGCATCCAGGGGTGGGGGCGGTTCAAGAAGGGTCCCAGAGAGTGGCCAGCGAGTCCAGCTTGGCTTCTGAGGATAAGGCATCTCGCTGTATCATCCTCTGAAGACCAGGACCCACTCACCTTAAGCCCACTTCCCTGGGAGAGTCTCCTCTTCACCCGGAGCTTGGTCCATAGCCCTAACACTGTCCAAGCTTCACCTCAGCTCCATGACCCCTTGGGCGATGCTTCTTAACCATTAGTCCCAATTGGGGCTTGAGTCTGCTATGGCCATGGGGTTTGCTACTGCTGCTGCTACAGGATGTGGTTCTTTGGCTTATGTCCAGCCCAGAGCAGTCAGGCTTGGTCAGTGGGCCCTGGGCCCAGTGACTGGACAGGGAAAGGTTCATCAGGAAGGAGGTTGCCCTTGAGTAGGGGTCAGTGGGGGCCTTGGGGAACAGAACCTGAGGGCAGTGGAGTGGGCTGGTTGATAGAGATGGGATTCTGTCCCTGGGGCTCATTTCCATCATCTGATGGGGCTTGTAGGGAAGGACTGTGCCTGGAGTGAGCCCAGATCCTGTCCTGGGGGGATTGGGAGACTTTATCTTGGCATGCTGGTGAGGGATGACACGGGTGTCAGCCGATGCTCCTCTTACACAGTTCTGGAGCGCCTGGCCCTCGCCACACGGGAGGTTCTGGGGTGAGCACTGAGGTGCAGGGATGAGAGCTGACTATCTCTGTTGCTTCCCTCCTACAACTCCTTGAAGCTGTCCCCGCTGCTTCTCCTTCCTCAGACACCTCTCTCTTCCCCCCTTTCCTGCTGGCTGGCTGGCTAAGATACCCTTCCCTTTCCCTCTTCCCCAACAAGGCCTTGGCGCTAAATGAGGAAGAAGCTGGAAGGGCTGAGGGTCTCCAGGGTAGGTAGGCAAAGGTGGCTAAGGGGTTCCTTCAGCAGCCCCAATACTTTGAACCTTTTTCGAGCTGTTCTATCCCCTGTTGGGCTTTTGGATTGGTTGGAAAGTGGGGTGCCCAGAAGAGAGAGGGATGTGTGGGGTAAGGGATGGTCCCCAAGACTTGGCCCATACAGGGACTGTGAATTCCCTCCCTTCCTCTGAACCCCAAGGATGAATGATCCCCAAGACTTGGCCCATATGGGGACTGTGAATTCCCTCCCCTCCTCTGAACCCCAAGGATGAAGCTTCGAGGGGAGCCCGGCCGCTTGGCGCTGACCCTTCTTTCCTGTCACCTCTGCCCTGCTCTCTCCCCAGATGTATTCTGAACTGGATGTCCCGGACCCAGAGCCACTGCAAAACTCCTTCAGGATGTCGCCCTTCCCTGGGTGCAGGGTGGGGGGCTTCCCCTCCATTCCTCTCCCCCATCCATGCTGAGCTCTGAGCCGTGGCCTGGATGGTGTGCTTCAGGGGCAGGTGGGCGGTGGGTTAGTAGTAGTAGACAGACTTCCCAAGAGGCTGTGTTCAGTAGCCCTTGGAAACTACATGTCCCATAATGCTATGTACCCCTTCATAGATTGCCTGGGTGAAACTGCAAGTGGTGTGGGAGCAATGCATCTTAGGACATGCAGTTTCCACCAGTACCAGCCACAGGCTGCCTCTCTCCCGTCCAGAGGGATCCTATCCGGCGTCGTGGAGGTGGGGAGGGTGTGGGGGCCTGGGGAGGGGGAGAGCCAGGGGCTGGAGCTCCCCCAGCTCTGTCTCCCCATCGGGCTCCACTGGGAGGAGGAGGAGGAGGAGGAGGAGGAGTCCCTGAGATGGGGTTGGGGGAGCAGGAACGGGAGGGGGGCTCCCTTCATCTGTGCTGCCAGGGGCCTGGAAAACAAAACAGCTCACCCCCCACCGTGCCGCCCGAAGGCGGCAGGACCAGCTGACGGAGGAGGCGGTGGCGGCTGGGGAGGGCACGGGTGGGGCAGCTGGGTGTTTGCTGGGTGCGGTGTGAGTTAGGAATGGGTGCGGAATGGGAAACTGGAGCTGGCTCCAACAGGCTGCGAGTATGAGCTGTGCCAGGGACAGCTGGCAAGAGGGAGCCCCAGGGCACGGCACTGCTTGCCAGGACTCTGCCAGTCTCTGAGCCTCTTCCCTTCACCATGACACAGCGGCCCTTCCTCTGCTCCAGGAGGGAAGGAGGTAGGGGTGCAGAGAGCGCAAGGGCTGCTCCAGTCCAGCTTGGAGGGGCCAGTTTGTGGTTAGCGCAGATTCATGAGGGAAACACTGGAAATCAATAAACCTGATGCTATTTGGAGACCGTTTTGGCTGTTCTTGGAGCCTCCTTTCATTGGCCAGTCCAGGGGAAGTAGCTCCTTGCCTGTTGGGTCCGATGAACCAGTTGGGGAATCTCCATGAAAATTGGGTTCAGGTTCATAATCAGAACCCTCCTGGGTGCTCGTCCGAAGCTGCGACTTTAGGCTTGGGCTGGAAAATCACACTGGCTGCTCACTGAAAAGGGGGTGAGGAAGTGTGGTGTATTGAATAGAATACAGGGATTTTGATGTCGGGTTCAAATTCCCCCTCACTTCTGGACAGATCATCTTACCCGAGTTATGATTTCTCCATCTGTAAAACGGGGATCATAACACTTAACTGGGTGGAAATCTGAGGTTTTTAAATGTGAGCCATTCCAGATGCAGGGAGAAGGTCATGCTAAGCTCAGAAAGTGGGGATTCCCTCCAGGACCCCTAAGTGCAGCTCTAAGCGCACTCTAGTTAGTGCTTCCTTCAGCACCATCTGCTTGGGCAGGCTGGAGGAGGAAGGGTGGGTTGCAATGTTTGCCCTGCTTGAAGCTTCTCAAAACCAGCACCTGGATGTATGGCTGCAGGCCTACAAGTGAATCTGCCCAGTAAGTTGCTAGTTGCACGTGTGTTGTAGTGGAAAGAACTGGCAGCTTCTGGTTTTAAACCCAGCTCTGATGCTGTGGAACCCTGGGAAAATTGTCCCTTTCTGTGCCTCAGTTTCTATATAAAATGAAAACACGAGCTCCGAGGTCTTTTCCTGCTAAGTATATGAAACAAACTTAGATTTAGGGTGGGGGTTCATGGTGGAGAGAGGGGGGCATATGTGGAACCACAAGACATCCAGGTGGTCCGGAAGGGGGAGAGGGGAGATGGATCCACTGGCACCCTAGGGAAGAATGATACATTTCTGTTCATGAGAGGAAGATAAACCTGGCAGCTAACCAAGCCCCAGAACTGGGAGAGACAGACAAGGGACCGGAGGTGGGGCCTCGGAAGTCGGGCAGATAGAGATAAGCAGGAGTCAAAATTGCAGTTACACAGACAGACATGGACTTTATTCACATCGATACAAAATTAGATCTTTCTAGAAAGGATGATGAACACCGCTGGGAAAAGGAGTTGAGAGACAGTCATTTGCTTGGGGAGAGGGGAGAGGGATGGCCCAGAAAGGGCAGGATGCCAGATACCTGGACTTCCTCTTCCCCAAGGGAGTTTGGGCAGCAGGAAAGCTTTTCTAAGGTGGGAAAATGAGAGTAGGGCTGGGAAAGTGGCTAGGTAGGAGGCTGGAAGCTCCCTGACCCCCGATATTTTCACCCATACTGAAGATGTACAATAAGAAACAATCCCTCATGGCCCTGGGGTCCTTGGGGAGACAGGAACTGGAAGGCCAGGTGGAAGAAGAAAGGAAGAAGTCTGCAGGTATACATTTATGCTCTTCCCCTCCCACTTCCCTTCTCTTGCAGACAACTGCCCTTCAGTGGAACCTGGGATTCCTGAATGTGGAAACCCCTAAGATCGGGGGCATGTAGGAGAAGGGTCTGACTCCCACTCCATTTTTTGGAGAGGGGATCAGATTCAGCTCTGGGAAGCGGAGCAGGAGATACAGAGCAGGGGATGCTGGCAGAGGATGGAAATGCTTGTGCAGACCATTAAAGAAAGAGCACAGGGATTGAACCATGCCCACAGGAGGGGCAGGAAGCAGAAACAGTAGGTTGGTTTACTGAGGCAGAGCCTTCAGGATGGCATTTACTTCCTCTGCTACTGCTGTCAGGGCAAATTCAAACTGGTCCTGGTGAGAGGAACAGAGAATTGTATGAAGAGGATCAGGAGATGATAGAGGGAGAGAGAATTGTGTAGAGAAGCAGGGCCAGGAGATAGATAGAAAACCCCAGAAAACAAACCAGGAAGCCGGCTTGCATAATTTGGGGAATAGCTGGGATGAAAGGATAGAAACATGCAGGAGGGAGGCAGGCTTTGGGGTGCAAATTGCTTCTTGGATATCTGCTATATCATGTATATGGCCCCTTATCCAGGGGCCAAGTGGGCATGTGGTAAAAAAAATCCAAGGAGAGAGGAGGAAATGAGCGATGGGATGAGCCCAGGGACGAAGGGGAAGAACACTACCTTGGTGCGGACAAGTCCGGGCCGCTGATCTCGAACATGCTCCAAGGTAGCAGCAATGTCAATTTCCTTCACTCCTGGTAGAGGGGAGACATAGGGAAGTTGGGGAGATCAGAGGAGGAAGGCATTCCCAGAGGGAGACTGGGAGAGAATATCAGGGAATGACAACTTGTCCCCTCCCAAATCCCTAGAGGCAGCCGTAGAATTGAATTTTGCAGAAAGAGAAAAGTTAGGAAGGCTTGGGGCTCAGAGGTGAGGGAAAAGGCAGGGAATGTCCTCACCTTTTGCCATCCGGTTCAGCACCATGTCAATGAGGATGTAAGTACCAGTCCTCCCTGCTCCATCACTGGAATGAAATGTTTGGGAGATTGGGTTGGGAGGCTCAGGGAAAGGGATGCATAAAATCAGATTGGGGTGGGAAATGTGTGTTCATGTCAGAGATCTGAGGGTTGAAATCAGAGGAGACCAAAGTTTGATGGAAAGACCAAAAAAATAAAGTATGGAAATCAGGGATTAAGTTGTGGGGGCTTCCTCTAAGACTGGAGATATTCTGGGAACATTGGTGCTAATAATTCTATTTTTAGAGAAAAAAATTTCTCTAATTTTCTATTCTCACTTTTTCCACCCCAATGTGAAGGGACAAGGGGTAGAGATGGGGCTACAAGAAGGAGCAGCCCTGGGAATACAACCTGAATACCCACTCCCATTCTTGCTCTGATTGCACTTAACACACACACCTGAAGCTCATTACCTGCAATGCACAATGATAGGGCAGGATCGTCCACGGTAGCACTTGTTCACCTTCCTACAACAAAAATTAGATGTGAACCCGAGGCACAAGACTTCAATTCAGCCAACATTTATTAAGTGCTGACTATACACGAGGCACCATGACCAGGCTTGGGAGTGCAAAGGGGAAAAAAAATTGTGGTTCCCTGCCCTCAAAGAGCTTACATTCTGCTGAGGGGGAACATGTACACACAGGTAAGCATAATACGAGGTAATGAATGGTGAAAGGGGCAAAGGAAAGGTTTTCCATTAAGAACTCTAGACATATTAAAAGAAAAACAGAGGTAGAATTCTGGTAAATCGGGGAAGGTTTCACAAGGAAGGAGGCACCCAACCTGAACCTTGAAGGAAGACAGGGAATCTCAAAGATGAAGAGGAGGAAGTACATTCTAGGCTTGGGGAATAGCTTGAATAAATGTACAGAAGTCGGGGATAAAAAGTATAATTTGAGGATTAACTAAGTAATCCGGTTTGGCCAAAACATGGACTGTATGAAGAAGAATAGCTGAAGACATGGGCTGAGACCAGCTTGTGAATAAAATGCCAAACAAAGACATAAATCATTTGGGAAGGGAGACACGGTTTATTTCCTATCATTAGGGACTAACAGGTGCCATCCTAGGAGGGGCTGGACCCCTTCTTGTCTGAACAGAGAAGAACATGGCATCTTTGCCCTCAAGGTCTTTCCATTGCTACCCTGTTTAGTCATGATTGGAGGGTGTGGTTTCAACTGTCTAGTGACTTGATAAGCCCTCTGTGGAATCACTGGGTAGTTTGAAGGGGAACAGCCCCAAACCACTTGGGATCGGGAAAGGGGACAGGGCAAGAACTAGAGGTCACACCTCAACTTTGATTGATATTGGAGAAATCGGCACTTGTCTTTGGGAATTAGGTGTGGGAGGATGGAGCGCAAACCTCTAGAATCCCTACATTGGAGGATTTCTTCCATGTCCCCCTGGGAATCTTCCTTCAACCTTATTCCTGGCCACAAGGGCCAACTTGTTACAGAGATCACTTGGTGGTTCCTTTCCCCCCTCCGCTCCTCCTTATAATTCTTGACTATTTTCACTCTTACCCAAGCTTTTTTCAGTTCAATGAATCTCTTGTTAGCTAAGAAGGACAGATCTTGGGATGGACCCTTGTCAGAACCCAATGGGTTCTGCGACCTAGGGCCAACTTGTTACAGAGAACAGTCCTCAGTCCCTTGGGATCACTTGGTGGTTCCTTTCCCCCTCAGCTCCTCCTCATAATTCTATAGACTATTTTCACTCTTACCCAAGCTTTTTCCAGTTCTCTGAACCTCTTGTTAGCTAAGAAGGACAGACCTTGCGATGGGCATTTGTTAGAACCCAAAGGGGGATGAGTATAATGGGAAGACATTATGGTACAGCATACTGTGTTTCTATATATAAAGTGTCCTCTTGTAAATCTTGAATTTAGTAACAATTGGATTTTTAAATTTTGGACTTATAAAAGAATATAAAATTTTAAATAATTCTATTCCTATGGGACTGCTTTGTTAAATCACGTATCCATGAGTCATTTGGTCCATTTAGAACCCAGATTCTTTTATGACACTCTAATCATAGCTCATTCTTCTTTGCTTTATCTCTCAGTGATCAACTCAGCATAAGTCTCTTATCATTCATTATCTCTATCCCCCACCCCTCTCATATTGGAAATTCTAAACTCAAATCCTGATCTTCCTCGAGGTTAGGGAGGGAAGGTCAGTCACCTACAACATCTACTAGCTTAATTTCTGAAGCCTGTCCCAGTTCCCTGGGGAAGATGGATGGAGCTTGGAGCCAGACTGGGGGACCAACCTCCTTATGGAATGATTATCCACCTGATGGGGAGGGAGTGAGTAGGGCCGTATAGCTTTTCCAGGACAAAAGTCAGATAGTATGGGGGCGACACTGAACACACACCTGGCCAAATGTTCAGGATCTGAATCCAAGTCTCCACCTCCCATATTAACCTCAGCATCCCTTATCTCTTTCTTCAATCCCTTTTTTCAGGATGGGTATGATAAGGGATACATATCAGTATGGTTGTGTGTATGTATGGAGAAAAGTGCAAAAAAGAATATTCTGCCTGTCTATCCAAAGGGAAGGGTCCCACTGAGGTGGAAGTGGTAGAAGCCATTGCTAAAGGCAGCTCCATAGATTTTATGGTTTTGTGGCCAAACAGGATTCCTTCCCAGCAAATATCCCCAAAGCAAATCCACCAAAGCCCCAAGAAACAATCACTTTCCTCCCTCTCTTCCCTGCCCTCTGTCAGGGTCCCCCAGGGCCTTGTCCTCTCAGGCAACCTGCTGGGGAGGGGCTTTCCTGGGGCCCCATCCATCCTGTCCGTGCGGCAGCCACACCTGCCAATGATCACTTTTGTGACTATGCAACTGAAGCCATAATACTAGCTGCAGATCACAAAAATGACACTGGCAGCTGTGAGGGAGAGAGACAGAGAGAAGGACAGAGACAGAAAAGAGGAGAGGGACAGAGAGAAAAGGAAGAGCAACTGAGGAGATAGAACAAGCAGGGATAATGGGGAGATGGAAATGGTGGAGAATCAAAAGAATCAGAACAGACCCAGAAAGGAGATGGACATAGAAAAGACAGTCCTGGATTGAAGGATGTGGAGAGGGGAGAGTGGCTCAGGGTGAGAGGTCAGAGAGTGAGCCCTCAAAGCAGGGGAAAGAGCTTTGGAATTTGGAGTCAGGAGCCCTGGGTTCAAATCCCAGCTCAAACATTTTACTAGCCGTGTCACCCTGAGCCAATCACTCCTCTGGACCTTAGTTTCCTCATCCGAAAAATGGAAAGGGGTGGACTAGATGGCCTTTAGATTCCCTTTCATCTTAAGCTCTGATTTTATGACCCAGCTTGCTTCTTCTACCCCCCATTATTGGGTTGAAAGGAGATGAGCCTAAGTATTATGAGCTGCTCCATGGAGGAAAGGGATAAGCTGGGAGATGATGGGGAACTGCACCCTGAGCCTCATTCATTTCACAAAAGATATCATTTCCCCCACTTCTCAGCTTCTACCAGGAGTAGATGTTACCAAGGATCGGGGACACAAAGGAGTTTCTGCCCTAAACCTGGTCCCCTATTCTAAATTATGAAATCTCTATTTTCCTTGCTTCTCTCACGCCAGCCCAAATCTATTTCTCGGTCCCTCCCATCCCTGTCCTCCATATGCTTTATCCCACATCCCCGGACTTGGTGCTCACCTGCGGAAGTCCAGCAGGGGCCGAGTCGAGGTTGGGGTGCCCTCAGCTGGCCAGCTGAGGAAATGGAACTGGGTGAGGGTACGAGTCTCTTGGGATTGCACATTTTTCAGGTAGAAGCTTCGCACCAGGAAATCCTCACACCAGATGTGCTCGGAAACCAGGTTCACCTGGATGGAGAAGGAGGCTAAGTCTCCAGGTGATCCCCTTTGTTAATGGGAGAGGGGAGTTCCTTACTATCCCCAGCTTATATCTTGGGCTTTCCAACCTCTGACCCCATATTTGAAGACCCCTCACCTTACCTTTCCCTTTCCCTTTCTACCTACTGGAATCTTTCAAGCGCTGCCTCTTTTTTGAAGTCTTTCTTAATCACCCTAATTGACCGGAATCTCTCCCCCTCTTCTGAACTCCTCTAAGGCAGTTGCTGTCTGGAACTATCCATCTGACATTCATAATACCATTTGCTGCTAGAACACCTTCCTTTTACCTTGAATCTATCTTGCACAAACATGGCTTTCTGTATGTTGTCTCCCCCATTAGAATGTGAGATCCATCAGGGCCGGAACCATTTCTGCCTTTTTTTGTATCCCTTAAGTCTGACTGATAGTGCTCAATTAATAAAATGCTCATTCACTTGATTAAAATGGACCTTAGAGATTAATTTGTCCAATCTTTGTTTTATCTTGAATCTATCTTGCACAAACATGGCTTTCTGTATATTGTCTCCCCTCTTAGAATGTGAGATCTATCAGGGTGGGAACCTTGAATCCATCTTGCACAAACATGGCTTTCTGTCTCCCCTCTTAGAATGTGAGATCCATCAGGGCCGGAACCATTTCTGCCTTTCTTTGTATCCCTTAAGCCTGGCTTATAATACTCGATTTATAAATTGCTCATTGATTTGACTAACATGGACCTTAGAGATAAATCGTCCAACCCTCTCATTTTACATGTGAAGAAGTTAAGATTTCAAAAGGGAAAACTAGCAAGAGTCAGGATCAGGATTAGAATACAGGTCTCTGACTTAATCTAGTGCTGACTCCAAACCGCTGTGTAGTTTTTGGAAAATCATCTAAAATAACTCTGAACTTCTGCTTTTTTATTTATAAAATGGGGATAAGAAGTGTATTCCTTAGCTCTCAGATTGGCCATGAGGATCAAAGTGCTGTTATAAAGATAAATCCTTCTCTAAACCATCATTGCTGCCTCGCATTGCTAGTTAATTTTTCATGTGTCTGTGCCTTTGGTTGTCCAAGCTAAACAATAAACTCCTGGAGGGCATGAATCATATCTTAAACTCTTTTATCTCCATAGGGTACCCAGCACAGTGCAAAGGGCATGTGCTTAAGAAATACTGATTGAGACACAAGCCAAGGGCTGCTGGTGGGAGGCATTAGATCTTTTAATTCCAGACTCCTTCTCTTCCTTCTTTAGAGGGTGGAAAGTTTGTGCCAGGTTCTGTTTCTTCCTTTTTTGCATGAATTTTCTCCTCCCTCTCTGTTTCCTTCCTTTCACCCTCCCTTTCCTCCCATGGTCTCTTGGGGTCCTGCCCAACCTCATAGACATGATAGAGGGAGGAGCCCTCATCTGGCCAGTAGCGGTCACATTGCTTGACTCCATCCTCCACCAAGGGGGCCAGCATCACGATGACCGTACAGCCATTTTCCCACACCATCTGAGGGAGGAGAGATCTCAGTGTCAGAAGAGGTAGGGGGAGGACATCAGCTCTATGATAATCCTGCCCACTTCCCCAATTCCTGGGCTGCACCCAGGTGCATCCCCTGGATGCTCTCCTCACTCACCCCCACTTTCCTCTGGGGGCTCACCTGCCAGAAGTCTGAAATAGTGTGGGACAGCGGGCCCTGAGTGGCGATGTAGGCTGGCATCCGAGGGTCGTGTTCAATCTGGGTTGGAGGAGAATGACAGTTAGAACTAAGAAACTCCACCAGGGGCAGGAGAAACGGGGGTGGGTTTGAACCTCAGTTTAGATGCTAGAGGATACTGTAGGAGAGCAGAAATAAGTTAAATTTGGACAAACCTAGCTCATCAGCGGTGTGACGGTGGGTCTCAGCTTTGTTCATCCCTAACGTGGAGATGATAATACTTATAATTCCTTCTCTCACTGGGATATTGTGAGGAAAGCATTTTGTAGACTAAAGCATTCTATAAATGTCAATTATTACTATTATTATTAGAATAATAATGGGTAATGCTTTTTAGGGGTTGAGACCAGGGTGGATACCAAGACAATTCATGACAGAAATAATGACCAAGGGAAAAGTAAAAAAAAAAGTTCAGTTTGGGATGGGAGTTGGGTTTGGGTTTTTGCTGGTGGTGGGGAATTCAGTACTCACAATGGGGCTAGCGTTGATATAATCACTCCGAGAAGGACTGCTTTCCACCTTCAGCTTGATTCGAGCATGGTCGTCTGCACAGAACCCCACCCACACCCCATGCCCCATCTTTGGGTTATCAGGGCACTGGCAACTCCCTCGCCAGCCAGCCCCTCCACCAAGAAAGGATCCGCCACTAGGGATACCCAAGCTGTTCACTCAAGCCAATTATCCCTTGGCCCAATAACCTGGAACAAAAAGGGGAATGGGCAGGGCCAGGGGGCACTTACAGGGCACAAAGTCAGGGTTCCTGTTCTTCTTGAGGTTAGCATCCCCCTGGGCCAGGCTACAAGCATTGGGCTCTGCCTGGTAGGCACACAGGGCTTGCCACTCCTTGGCCAGGCGGTCACGGTTTCTCAGGTGGTCCTCCATGTAGGCCTGGAAAGTAGAAGCCATAGTTAGGTACCCTTCCTTCCTCTAAGTACCCCTGCCCAACCCGTGTGCCAGCCCGTGCCCTCCCTGAGCCAGCCCCACTGATCCTTAGCTTCCTTCCTAACCAGAATCATGTGTCCCGTGGAGATGTCCATGTTGGCTTGGGCGGGTTCCTCGCACCACGACGGAGTGCTGCTGTGGGAGCTGGGGCTGGCTTGGGCAGCATCACTGAACTGAGAGGAGATGCTGCTCACCCTCGAAGGCTCTGGAGGTCCCTCGGACCGGCTGAACAGAGACTTGCTGGCCATGTGCTGGCGGCACAGTTCCTGAGGACCAGAGGAAGCAAGACTATGTTCAGGAGCCATCGGGTCAGACCCCAAAATGTCTCCTCATCTGAGTTTTACATATTGGGACCTTTTGTTCAGTGTTTTATTCATTCAAGAAATAATGATGACTCTATCCTAACCTCCAGAATATAGGGAGATGGCTGGGGTGCTGGAGGAGATACATTAGCTAAGGTGGTACCCTATCTGTTCTCCCGGAATCTACTGGGTTTGGTTGATTTAAAAATGAATACAGTTCCAAGGGAAAGGATTTTTTTTTTCCCCTGTGTCTCTTCTTACAGCTGAAGGCCTATTTGAATGGGATTTGTGACTCACAGACCTTGGAGTTGAAAGAAATCTTAGAGATTTCTTTACTCCCTGGTATCCTAGTTCTGCTAGCATTTATTCATAGGCACAGGGTTATGCCCTACTGTTTGTTTGTTCATCCACCCCATCAGGCCCAAGTCTTTTCCTGGCCTCCAATGAGGCTCCCCGGGCCCCCAGACCTGGTACTCCAAGGTGGTATCTGCATGGGCTCCCTCAGGCCCCAGGGCCGCCAGACGTTCCTTTTCCCGAAGTCGCCCGTGCTGCCGCAAACAGATCGCCAAGGCTGCAGCCACTAGCAGCCCGGCCACACCTGCCAGAGCCACCAGGGTCAGCAGCACAGAACGGAGCGGAGGGGTCCCTTGAGCCGGCCGCGGCAGCACAGCAGCCGCTTCTTCACGCTATTGACACAGGGTTTTGTAGGGAAATGAGTTTACTGAATTTAAGGGAGATGGAAATGAAACTGGCGGCGCTTTTCTCATCCCCATTCACTTTTCATTTGTTCAGCATAGAAATGTTCACAAACCATAAGCTCACTATTGAGCTAAGCTGATCCTCCTGGAAGGGGTCAGTTACAGCAACTCCCTGCTGATTCTTTGGTCCCTCTGCTTGAATGGTCTTAGGGAAAAGCAGGACAGGTGCTTGGAAACATTGTGAAATTGTAAAATGAGTGACCAGATTCTCCCTTATAGTAGTTAGTCAATAAGTGTCTATTAAGAATAATAACCAGTAACATTTATATAGGGACAAGGCGGATGGAGTGCCAGCCCTGAAGTAAGGAGGATCTGAGTTCAAATCCAGCCAAATCTAGACACTTACTAGCTGTGTGACCCTGCATAAGTCACTTAACCTTGTTTGCCTCAATTCCTCATCTGTAAAATGAACTGGAGAAGGAAATGGCAAACAATTTCAGTATCCCTGCTAAGAAAATTCTAAATAAGAATGAAGAGTCAGACACGACTGAACAGCTTAGCAATAACAACAAATATGCTAAGCACCATGGATATATGGAAGGAAAGAAGAAGAGAGGGAGGGAGGGAGGAAAGGGAGGAAGGAGAGAGAGGGGGAAGAAGGGAGAGAAGGAAAGAGGGAGGGAAGGAAAGAGAGAGGAAAGAAAGGAGGGAGGGAAGAAGGGAAAGAAGGAAAGAGGGAGGGAAGGAAGGAAAGAGGAAAGAAAGGAGGGAGGGAAGAAGGGAAAGAAGGAAAGAGGGAGGGAAGGAAGGAAAGAGGATGGAAGGGAGGGGAGGAGGGAAGGAAGAAAGGGAGGAAGGAAGGAAGGAAAGAAGGAGGGAAGGAAAGGAGAAGGAAGGGGGAAGAGAGAAAGGAGGGAAAGGATGTGTTTAATAAATATTTGCTGATCAAGTTTCTTCCTTTCAGGTCTACTCAGACTGTCAGAGCTAGAAGTGCCCTAAGAGATCATTTAATACAACCCCATCATTTCACATATGAGGAAGCAGAGGTTCAGGCATGACTTACAAGCTAATAAATGGCAAAAATCAGGTCTCAAACCCACTTCTCTGGCTCCAAGTCCAGACTGCTTTCTTCTGACCAACTACACTGTCTTCCCTTCCTTCACAGTATCATAACATCCTAGAATTTAGAGCTGGAAGACATTTCAGACATCATCTAATTCAAGAATTTTTAGCCTGGCACCCATTAACTTGTTTTTTGAAAAACAATTTATAAACTATATTTTAACATGGTTGGTATCCTTTGCAATCTTTTATGTATTTAAGAACAAGATTCTAAGAAGGGGTCAGTAGATTTCACTGGCCTCCCTAGGGAGAGGCCCATGACCAGAAAAAGTAAAGAACCTCTAATCTAACTTGATCCTCTCATTTTAAATAGAGGGAAATAAGTGTCAAAACCTTTATTCAGTCTCAGGGACTACCGTGGCACATTTCCATCACTAGTATGACCAAATCAAGCCATATTAATGTATAAAAACACATCTATTGCTCTTCCCAAAATTATCTACATTTTAAAAGAAGGGGAAAGATGCTTAATTCAAAGAACAAAAGGGCAGAGTTTCAGGCATGGTAGTAAAGCAGATCTTACTTCTGGGGGAGGCAACTTTCTCAGGCCACTTGTTCTGGATATTTTCATTTTAGTCCAGGTAGTTACAAAAGAATTTGTGAAAATAAGACCCTATTTTAGCCTGACCTAAGGTTTCCCCCCTCCCCATTTTTATCCAAACCTTTTCTCATTATTTTGCATAATTTCACATGTGGTTTCTTAATTGTGCTCTCATTTGGCAAATCCAGCAGTACCCCCTGCTGGTGGTAGAGAGAACAGCGTGGAAAGGGGATCTTTTCTTTGGCCCTGGACAATTGGGGCTATCACCATCTCAACTGAACAGAAGAATATCAGAACTGGCAGGGACCACAGGGGATGTGAAGCCCAAACTCCTCATTTACAATGCAGTGCCCAAGTGCTAAGTAACCTGCCGAAGTTACACATCCCTTATCTTCAAGACAAATCTGGGATTTCTCTCCTCTGTGAAACATTCCTCAATTCCTCCTAAAAATGCTTTTGCTTCTTCAAATTACCTTGAATTTATTACCAGCATACTGTGTGTGTGTATAAATGTGTATGTTTATGTAGGTGCATGTAAACATTTATGTTTATGTGTACATAAATATGTATATGCATGTATAAATAGACATGTTTATGAGTGTATAAATAAGCATGTTTATGCATAAATGCATATATTTGTGTTTATAAATATGTATGTGCATGTATAAATATGCATATCTATGTGTGTATAAATATGCATGTGCATGTATAAACATGCATGTTTATGCAGGTATAAACACACACAAATATGTATGTTTATGCATGTATAAATATATATGTGTATGCACAAATATGCATGTTTATATAGGTATAAACATGTATGTTTATGTGCATGTATGAATATATATATGTATGTGTGTGTGCATAAATATGTACATGTATATATGTGTATATAAATGTGTGTGTATGTGTGTGTGTGTGCACATAAAAATCAGTGTACATGGTCTATTTGCACAGAATGTGAGATGGAAAGCAGAGATCTTCTTCTTTGTATACTTTAACACTTACCAGGGGCTCAGTAAATGTTTAGTAACTGCCTGACACTGGACCCTTCTGAGTCCCTTGCAGGTCCCAAGTCTTTGATCTCCAAGCTGTAGCTCAGTTTCCCTCGTGGACCACTCACACCCTTTCCACACCCCCAAACATGCTGGCACAAACAGCCTCGGGTTTAATAGAAAGATCTCCTTGCGTACCTGGCCCACCCCTGTCTGTAGGATTCGGAACCCCGTCTCTGCTTCCAGTTCTGACTTCACCAGTCCTACAAGAAGGAGACATGTCAGGCTTTTTCAGCCTGCAAGACCCCCCACACCTCCCCATGCTGTGTCTGTAGGTAAGCCGAGTTAATCAGGATGATGGTGAACAGACCCGAGTCAAGGATCAGGAGGGGACTGGGGGAGCATTTACCAGCTTGCTGGGTCACATCAGCCAATGACATGTTCTGCTCATTGTTGCGGATTCGAAAGGTGAGGGCTGATCCCACCACACTGCAAGGCAGGAGTCAAGTAATGGTCTCAGTCTCCAAGACTCAGTCGCTGATGGTAAGACTGACTAAGGAAAGGCTAAATTAGGCTCTCTAGGGGAAACAATAAAGATCCAGGGCCAATTCTAGATTAGACAGTTGTGCCATCAAGTCCAGACATGGCTCCATCTCGGAGAGAGCAGGGCGCCATTTGGGCTGCTGCTGTTCCCCATCCCCTCCCCAGCATCCCAAGGGAGAGGAAGTGGACTCTGGCCTCTCAACCTATTCTTCATCCATATTCCCCCCAAAGTTCATGGCATCAGCACCACCTGATATTGATGAAGTTCTCGGAAGACACGTGGATGTGTTCTGCCAGGGTCTCCAACAGTCTGACGCCAGCGGTCAGTCCCAGGGGCCTGAGGAAGGAAGGACTTCTCAATTACATCACCCTGGGAGAGACACTCACTCCCTGGCACGGAGAGCCCAGTAATCAGCCTCCTTACCTCCCTCTCCCACCGCATAATCACCAATCAGTTCCCACCTTTTTTCAGATGGAATATTCCCTTTTCGATTTGTATTTTATTAATTGCCTATATTCCTTACTTCGCTCTCCCACCACATAACCACCAATCAGTTCCCACCTTTTTTCAAATAGAATATTCCCTTTTCGATTTGTTTTTTATTTAATTGCCTGTATTTTATGCAAGGCAGGGAGCCTTCCTATCTCCCTTCCTCTAGCCCCCCTGCCTGCCTCTGGATTCCCATGCTCTTTTCTCCTCAAGAACCCTTACTTCTGGTCGGTCACTATGTAGCCGTACTCCTCTGCAGAGTGAGCCAGGGGCTGATCTCCCCCAGTTAGTCCTTTCTGACCCACTGGGCTCTTCTTCTCCATCAGGACAGGCATGCCCAGGGAAGGGGGTGGCTCTGTGGGGCCTTCCACTTCGGCCCCCTGGGCATGAATTGGGGTGCCGCCACCAACAGGGAGCTGAGAGGAGGCCATGGCAGAGGGAGATTCTCCACTATCTCCCGTATGCTGCATGTCTCCTTCCATTATCTGTCCGAAACAGGAAAAGAGAGACCTGAAGGGCTAAAAACACTGCAAATGAAAACCTGACCACCTTGTATTTGGGACTCTGGGGCACAGAGAATGCTGTCACATGGGTGCCTCAAATGGTAAATGGCAAAGCCGCATGAAATAGTGGAAAGACCCTGGACTAGTAGTTGGAAGTTCTTGGCTCTGCCTCTGATTAGTGATGTGACCCTCCCTCTAGGTGCACTTTTCCCACCTGTACATAACGGATGTTGGATTAGAGGCAATCACTCAAATTCTTTCCCAGTTGTAACATTTCTATGAAAAGGTAGGGGTGGATATTGGGGTAAATTCAGCAGAATTTGGGCTCTATCTTACTTTCTTGGTCTTAACATCAGTGTTTCCAGGTTCACCTGTGGGAAGGATAGAAAAGACTCATCAGGCAGATGAAGAGAACCCAGCACAAAGAGGGAACTTCCGATCAAGATGCCCGTCCTGTTGCCATTTCTGACATTAATTAAGATCTTATTAATTCCATTAGCCAGCCAGATTGTTGTACTGCCATTGGTCAATTCATCCTTTCATCCTCCTCCTTCCTTTTCATTTTGACAAAGGCTTTCCTTCTCTTTGTCTTAGTTCTTTCTTTTTTTTTTTTCCTTTTTTGCTGAGGCAAGTGGGGTTAAGTGACTTGCCCAAGGTCACACAGCTAGGATGTGTTAAGTGTCTGAGATTTGAACTCAGGTCTTCCTGACTTCAGGGCTGGTGCTCTATCCGCTGTGCCACCTAGCTGCCCCTCTTTGCCTTATTTCTAATTCCTGGTCACACACAGTATCCACGGAACACTGATCACCTCCCCAAAATGCAAGGCTCCTGGGGGCCTTGGATCTCTCCACCTGGACACTCACCCTGGTTCTTCCCCACACCCTTGGGCAGTAGTTGTATCAGAGCGTAGAGGCTGGTGAGTTGCTCCCGACTCAGTTGCTTTAATTCTACCCCATAGTTGGCCAGCACTGCTGCCAGTCTCTGCAGAACCACATCTGCTAAGGAGTCAGAGAGAGAGGGCTTAGAGCTAGGGATGGGAGTGAGAGGGGAGGAAGCAATGTGGTGCCAGGGGTACAAGCGATGCGGAAGAGTGAACGTGGAGGACCTATTGACTTGATATCTACTGGTACACTGAGGAAATCAATCCACTCCTCAGCCCATCTGCAAGGGTTTCACTCATGTGAAAGGGTTAGAGGTATTCTGGATTTCATCTAAGGGGCCAAAGCCCTGGGTGGGCTGAGCTCCCCATAAGATAGGACAAATGGCTGAAAGAAGAGAAAGATAGATGGAAAAAAACAGAAAGATGGAGAGGGAGAATGGAATGGTAGGCAGGTGGAAGTCTTCGTTACCTGGTTGGGGGCCTGGTGATAGAGATGCTAAAGCAGGAGGCTCTGGTTCCCGCTCCCCAGTGCCCCCTATCCCTTCCTCCCCATAGGTCTTTGGAGAATCTCCTCCCTGGCTGTTGCCTGCCTGTTCTTGTAGCCTTTGACCCTTGAGCCTGACTGAAGCAGGGGGCTCCTGAGCCAGGTAGAGGAGTCCAGGGTCTTGGAACAGCTGAGCAGATACAGGCCCTGGAGGGTTCCTGTAGGAAAGGCTGGGGTGGGCACCAAACGCATTCTTAGAAGCGGCTCTGCTGAAGAGGGCTGGGGCCTCGGCCTTCGGCTGAGGGACTACTGTGACCAACCCTGGGGGGGTTCTCCAGGGCTCGGGAACTTTCCTGGGAGGCAAACTGTGTGGGAAAGCAGAGTTTATGGTCAGAAGAAAGTTGGGGTGTGGTGGGAGTAGGGGTGGCTGCAGCCAAGGGATGGCGGCTCTTCGGTCTCACCTGATGGAACAGGTAGGGCTGCAGTAGTGTGGGCTCATAGCTCAGGGCAGGGAGTGGGGGCTGCGGGGGCAGCAGCAGGTGCTCCAGGAGTGGAGGCAGCAGGTCAGCCGGGAGGGAAGGCAGCAGAGCCCCAGTCCCACCCCCACCCCCGCCCAGCAGAGGCCTCTGAAGTCGATGTTGGGCAGCAGGGGTGGAGCCCGTGGGGGGGCCAGGTGGAAGCAACTCCCCAGGGAGAGCAGGTCTCCTGGATGCCAGGCTGGATCTGGGGAGGAAAGCATCGTGGGTGGTGGGGAAAGGCAGACAGGTAGCAGGTGGGGTGGGAAGAGCAGTGGTACATGAGGTCCTACAATTAACTGAAGGATGACCTCCTGCCTTGAGGGGATCTGACTTCTACTCTTGGGGGCAGCTGAAGCATGGAGCAAGGCTGGGATAACTCCTCCCCTTGAACTAGTCTTCCTGGCCCCACAAAAGCAGCTGCTAGGAACAACGTGAGGAGTGGGGAAGGGAGGGCGAATCTCTCTCTCCTTTCCAATCATGGCAGCAGGATTGTATGCTGGGTTCCAAAGCTCTGGGTCCCTCACATGCCCACCACCCACCATGCCATTGTCTACAATATATATTTCAGTGTTCTTTGTCCCCCTGTTTTTGTCTCTCACTTTCTCAGGAGACAAACAAGGAGAGCCGAGCACCAGGGAACTGCCATCCATATGGCCCATCCCTTCACGGTCCAGGAATGCCATATATGCATGTGAAATGAGGGATGAGCAGAAGGGCAGTTAATTACTTTGTTACCGATAGTCAGTTCCTGGAGTGGTGGCAGGCTGGCTGAGACTGGCAAAATCATGCCACAACCTTGACTCAGCCCCACAATGACCATCTACCATTCCACAGCCCTTTCCTTCTCCCTTGTACCATTTCAGATCTTCCAGTCGCTCCTTTTTCAGCACAAAACTCTTTCAGCTGGGCTACAAAATTCATTAACCTGTGCTAGGGGTGGTGGTGAGTGCCCTCCTTTGTCCCACATGTCCCCGGGCCCTACCTGTCCTTGGAACCAGGGTCTGGCGGTCGGAGCCGGGGGATCCGTTCCATCTCCTGGGATATCACATATTGAGTGAGGTCATCATGCCAGGACAGTCCTTAGAGGAGAAATCCAAAGAGGATGATACTTTGGGACAGACTAGTTCATCCCCAAAATCAGAATGAGACAAAAAATGATTCCCAAAATGTACGCTGCAGGGAACACGTAGTTCAAGCAAAAAATGAGGATTCAGGGCCAGACAGGATGGGTATATTTTTATGTATCTTTGAATATCTCTTTCTAAATTATTTTTCTGCTGTTTTTTTAAAATTGAAATAGAATTTCCTTATCTCATCCAGCTTGCTGTCTACTCATGGGGCCCCACTCCTGGGGACCCACCATATTGATGCCAGATTTAGTAGCTCTACTGCAGTTCAGGATTTCTGAGTTCAAGAGATCCACTAGCTTCATCCTACCCTTTCAGCAGGGATTGTAGTACCACGATGCTGGGTTTCTCTGAAACTATCTTTGATGATTCTGAGGCAGCTCTCATTTCTGTCCTTCCTCGATAAGTAAGGGCACCTTAGCTTTAGCTCTTAGAGAAGCAGCAATAAGGAATCATATATGTTCGATCTCTCTCCTTTCTTCTCCCTGGGTAGTCTGCCCTGACCTTACAATTCATGTTTTTTTTTAAGTCTTCCAATAAAATAATTCTTAGATTCCTGATCCTGATGCTTAGGCAGAATGAAAATTTGGGTTGGCCAAGAGCATTGTATGCTGGCCCTAGTGGCCTCTGTTCTGGTCTACACGATCCTTTTGGAATCTTCTAATATTCATTAAAAGACAGTCTACCCAAATGAGACTTGGCTTCACTAAATAAATAAAAAAATGGATGATTATTGATGTAAGAGTGGTAAGGGTAGATACAGGACAGGAAAGAGACACCTCTTTCTATGGGAAAGCTTCAATTCTCGTTTCTTTCACTTTTAGTTGATAGATCCCTGCCCCTCTCCCCCTAACCTATTTATACCTCACTTACCTTGAGACATAAGCTGCCGAAGCACACTTTGCAGTCTTTGGAGGATGGGTGAGGTGACCTGCAGCAGGGGCCGGACTCTCCCTGCACCTGTCTGGCACTGTCCAAACAAACCATCTAGGGGCACAAGGAGTGATGTTTCTAGGCAGCCAGGTACCACATCTCACATATTCCATAGCCCTAGGACCACTCCCTCTTGTCCCCTTAAAGAACATACAAACTATGCCCCACAAAGACCAGGTGAGATAGGACTCCTCTCCCTCAGTTTCTGTACAATAAAATATTTCCTTCTCCCACTCCTCCCCTTCTTCCCCTCCACAGTTCTCACTGCCACGTGGCTGACTTTCCTTTCTCCACTCACCCTGGATACAGACTTCCTGATGAGAGCAGAGCCTTCGGTCAAACAGGCAGCCTGCAGATGGACAGATAAATCCATCAATTTGCTAGCCAAGCAAATTAAATAGTCACATAGATGGAAAAAGGAGAGGGGGTGGGAAAAGGTCATTTGGATCCATCCTAGAGAGGGTTGTACATATGCAAGAGAAATGATGCAGGAGGAGGTCTGGAATCCTTGGGGAAAGAAAGTGTTAGGACCTAAACCCAAACTTGGCAATATGATTCCCGAAAGCCTCAGTTTCCCCATATGTACAATGAAACTGTTGACACACATTCAGTATTCTACAGCTGCTCCTAGGGGGCACAACATTAGGGAGACCCACAAGACAGGTACACGATGGGGGATGTTATCATGACTAGGAGGTTCGTGGAAAAGGATGACCAGCTCTGCTACTTTGTCGGTCCTTCTGGGATGTAAGGCCTCTGGCATTGAGGACTTGGAAATGGGGAGGGTCTCCCACTTACTGAACAATGGGGGTGGGAATGTGGAAGGGGCGGCGACCACTACCCTCTATGGGGAAGGGGCAGGAGGGCCTTCTGAGGGTGGGAAACAGGAATTGTGGGACTGATGGGAAAACCAAGCTGTCCTCAGGGCTGCTCAAGAGTCCCCAAGCCGGCCTGAACAGACTCTGTCACTGTCCAGGGTGCTGACGTTCAGGACCGGGTGGGGCCGAGGATTTGGAATCGGGCTGCTCAGGGCGGTGATGGGAAGTGGGGAGGGGAATGGGCGAGGCAGCTGCGTGAGGCCTGTTAGCATCCCCACTGTCAGAACCCACACGACCACCGGATGCTCTCCCCTCGGTCCTCAAAGACAAGGACCGGCCTGGAAAGGGGGGGGTGTCAGACTAGGAGTCAGCCTGCTCACTCCCCTTTCCCATGCGTCCCCCCACCCCCGCCCCCAGTTCGTGAGTCAGCGACTGACTCTTGTCTCCGGCCGCTCAGCCGTGAGTCAGCGCCGAGCCGGGGGGGGGGGTGGTGGTGAGGGGAAGAGGGAAGAGACCCCCTCCCCCCCGCTATCTCCTTTTCCCCCATCGCCCCCAATTTCCCTTTAGAACAGGACTGACCCGGCCTCCCTAGGAAATCTCAATCCCTCTTCGGACCCAACCTTCTCTTTCAAAGCCCCTGAACCCCGCTACCGGCTTCCCAGGCTCTTGCAGCCCGGGATACCCAAACTCCTATTTGGAACCTTTTTGCGATCCCCAAGAGACTCCCTTCTCTTCTCCCCACTTTCCTGTCCCGCCTTCTTCCAGGATTCGGTTTGGCCCTTGGATTTACTTCGGTTTTAAACCCTTCAAATCTGAAGCCCACCCCCACCCCCACACCCCTTCTCTGAAGCGAAGGCCCCATCACCCCCGGAGCCCACTTCCCTAAGGTCCCGCCCCCGTATCTCGGGCCCCACCCCCAAGACTACGCCCCCTTGCTCCCTCCCCCTGATTCCTTTCAGCCCCCTTTCCCACCCAGTTCCTTTACGAATCCTAGTCCCCTTCCCTCTGGACTCTGTACCCCTACATCCCTTATCCTGGAATTCGCCCCCTTCCCATTTCCCCCAGCCCTTAGGCTTCCTCCTGACCGTGGGCGCTGGTGGCGCTGCTGCCCCCAAGGCGAGCGGTCAATAGCAAGAGGCAGAAAAGCGGTCTGAACCCCCAGAACCCCGGGAGCCGCCGCATCCTCCTCCGCTGGGCGCGCGCAGGCTCCCCCGGCAGAACCGCAGCGACACTGGCGGGAGCCGGACGCAAGGGGGCTCGGGCGGGGCCACGGCACACCCCACCCACTTCAGAGGTGGGTTTCACACGCCCCTCACTATGCTGCTTGTCCAATCCTGGCCGGGCCCAGCGCCGACTCTCCCACTTCCCCATCCCTTATTTTCTCAGATTGGCTTTTGCGTCATAAATGTCGTCATAGCCCGGTCCTCAAGGGGGTCTGCATCACGAAGACCCCTTCTTTGAATGTCTACCTCTTAAAAAAGCCACACCCCAATTGCCATCTGTTCCACCTCCGCATCAGACTTTACCCCTAAGTAGCAAAGGCGAGGTGAGGGGGGGCGGGGCACAAGGGGCCACAGAATTAGGGTGAATTAGCTTTCTGCATCATTCACATTTCCTTTCCAGCCTAGTCTCTGTAAAGATCTCCCTTTAACTCCTTGGAGTGTGGAAGGGAAAAGAAGGCAATTTCTTTAGCCTATTCTATAGGGCCCTCGGGGTAGAATCTGGGAGTCCTGATAGTGAAATAGGTCACAGCTAAACCGGGAGAAATGAGGAGGGCCGAATAGTAAAGATGCTGTTCCCCATTTAAGCTCAAGAACTGTCCAGGGAGCCAAAGTGCCCCCTAAATAGACCCTGATTGAGGAGACTTAATGAACTTTGACCACACTGAATGTTTGGACAAGGCAGCTCTATCAATCTGAAATTGGCTCCTAACAACTCTTATCAAGTCACCTGTCTTGGAAATGCCCTCAGTCTTCCTCCATGTCAATCCAGCTGCTATCAATAAGCTTTTAAAATCAGTATTACAGAAACAGCTGGTAGGGCAGTAGATGAATCTCTAGTGATGTGATTTTAAGCAAGTTATAACCTCAGTTTCCTCGGTTGTAAAATGGGGATAATAATAGCACCCACTTCAAAGGGTTGTTGTGAGAACCAAATGAATTAATATTTGTAAATACATTTAGCATTGGGTTTGGCAGATAGTGGATACTATATAAATGCATATTCTCCTACATTCTTACAGGGGAAGTTGAAGTCCAACACAGTTTTAACTTTCCTAAATTGTCGTATCTCTCACTTGTTGGTGAATTAATACTAATAGCTGACAAATTATTTCTGAAGTATCTTAAAGTGTTTTGCTCCTCACAAGCTTGTGGAATACTACAGGCATTATCTTTGTTTTCCAGGTGAGGAAACAGGCTCAGCTAAGGTTACCGGACTCACCACTTAGTCACACTGCTACAAAGTGTTAGAAATAAGGTGTAAATAAACTCAAATCCAGGACTCTTTCCACCAAACCTGATTGAACTAATTTGTTTTTGCTATCCAGGCTGAACAGGTAATTCTGGAGTCCATCATGTCAAGAGAATGATAGGAAGTGGTATAGAGCATGTCTGTTAATTCTTTTAAATGGACACTTCCTCTTTAAGAGAAAGTTGGGAATTGTGAAGAGAAAGATTACTGGCAAGGAGTATAATCCAGGGATTGTCCCAATCACACACTTGCCGGTGGAGATGAAAAATTAGAAACGTTCAAGGGCAAAGGAACAAGAGCTCCAATTTAACCTCAGTATATCTAAAACCAAATCCATTATCTGTCACTTTCACTCTCTAATCGGCTTTTAAAATTTCTTTTACTCAATGTCATTGAAATTCTTCCCGTCACCCAGCTTCAAAACTGTCACCTTGGATTCCTCTCTCCCTCAACAATTACTTGGCAATTCAATCCTATTTCTTTCTTTGCAATGTTTTGCCTCTCCTCCCCCCTTTCTCCTATTCCTACCAACTTGGAGAAGCAAAGATTACAGAAGTTGGAGTCAGCAGAAACCTTTGTCCAGACAGTCCTGCCTTTGACATTTACTAGGTAAGCAAATCACCTAATCTCTGACTCATCTTTAAAATGGAGATAAAATTGTACAACCTCCTTAAGGCAATTAGCAAACCTTATGGCTCTCCATATATGTTCAGGAACCCTCAACTGGACCATGGTTCTCCACATCAAATCTCTCACTTCCAAGTCATTCTTCAAGCAACCACCAGACTTATTTTTCCTAAATTAAAGCTCTGATCACATCATATACACATCTCCCTAGCTTTAAAACCTCAAATTGCCCACCAATTAGTCTATTTAATTCAATAAACATTTATTACAGTGTCCACAGTGCTGGAGTTTAGATGGGCTTATAAACTGTATTCTTATACTTATTCTACATTCTAGACTACTTGCCATTGCCTAAGAAGATTTTAGGTTTGTTTGGCTTCAAGACTCTCCATTTAATCCCCCAACCCTCCTTATCCCTGTCCATAGAATTTCCCAATTGAAAAGGACCTCAGCAGTCATTTAGCCAGATGTGTACCTAAAAAGGAATCCCTGATATAATATACCAAAGGATCATCCAGTCTTTTTGCCTGAAGTCCTCCAGGAAAGGCAAAAGAAGCAGAGAGAGAAGCAGCTATTTCATATGAGGATAGATCTGTTAGGAAAGGTGAATTCAATACCCTTCAGAGGCAGACTATTTCACATGGAGTAGATTTGATTGTTAGGACATTTTTTTTTTCGGGATATCAAATCCAAATTGCCCTCTAATACTTCCACCTACTACTCCAAATTCTGCCTTCTGGGGTCAAACAAAAGAAGCTTAACCTTAACTGATTACCTTCCAAACATTGTACTTGAAGATAGCTATGGATTTCCACCAGTATTTTTTTCTTCAGGCTAAACAGTCCTAGTTCCTTCCACTCATCCTTGGTGGCCCCAAGGATCTTCCTCATCCTGGATGCCTTCTAGACTGTGGTACCCCAAAACGAACACAATATTCCAAATGTGGTCTGACTAGGGTGCTGTATACTGGCAGTCATCTCCTTATGTCTGGAAGCTGTGCCTCTCAATGCAAATCAAGATGCTATTAGCTTTCTTGGCAACAACCCATCACTATCGCCTCATGGTGAGCTTGCAGTCCACTAAATCCCCCAGATCTTTTTCAGACAGAATGCTAAGTATGCTTTCCCTACTTGTAGTGGTAAAATTCAATGGAAAAAAGAGGTGAAAAATTACATTGTGTACTTGTGTTTGGAGGTATTTGAGGAATACTTATGGTTTATTCAGTTGTCTAAAGAGGAATATTCCTTCAAAGTTGGGTTTTTTTTTTACTTTATGTATAACTTATAAAGAAATATCTTGGGAAGTTCACTGGGAAGACTTAGCCCATGAATCAAAGGTAGATTTCTGGACTCCCAAGGACAGCCTTCAATCCAGTTCAACTTGTATTGATTCCTTCTAAATTTCATCTTAGTAGATTCAGCTCCATGTTCTAGACTGTTGGACCCAGTCATCCTTCAAAGTCAGCTCCAATGTTGCCTGGGTCCATGAAGCCTCCTGATGATCTATTCCTGGCAGAAGTAATTTCTCCAACCTCTGAATGGCTCCAGCTCTTCTTTTTGACTTTCCAATCCTAGCTTGGAAGTTCTTTTGGGAGTCGGGACTAGATCTTTCTTACCTTTGTTCCCCTCCCAGTACTTTCTTTCAGCAAAAGGAGATGAGACAGCAGAGAGGAGCGAGTGGTACTAGAAAGGGTAGAGGTTTGTGTTGAGGTACAGCTAAGAGTTAACCCTTTTCAAATTAGAAGTAAATGTAATGGAGCATGATGACTGGTACTGTTCTGTGTTTAGTTGTACCATTGATGACAGGATCCCACGCACTGGATCGAGTCAGAACACCCCGGGGGGACCAGACTTCTGAGAACTCTATCCCTGACTCACTACATTGCACTGGATAAATCAATTAGCTTGTTCTTCTGTGTCTCTACCTGTTAAGTGGGAACACTAATAATTGTGGCCTTATCCACTGCACAGAATTGTCATAAAGATACAAGAACCAATTTGATCAGGTGCTTCGCAAGCTATCACAAGTGCTATGTAAATGCTGACATTTCAATTATGTGACTCTGGGGGAAGATGCTTTCTCACTTTCCCCCCTTCCTGCTTTCATAATGGAGCATGAAGATCCTGGTTAATAAAGCAGAGGATGCTCAGAAAATTCTTACCGACCAGTTAGAATTTGTTAGTTAATTAGAATCATAAGAGTTAATTAATGCATTGATAATGCTGAAGTTATAGGAATAACAGACTACAAGGAGAGTCTCCAGCATGAGCTCATGTCTTCTCTTAGCACTCCATGGACCAGCTTCTTCATTGAAGAGGGGCATTAATGGCCAGGAGAATACAGCAAGGTCCAGCAGGCTCAGCTCCTTGGATGGAAGGAGGAAGGGAAGGGAAAGTTCTGCCTAGACAAGGTCTGGTGTAAAAGCAGCATCTCTGCCCCACTATCACCAAAATGTGGAAGAATGGGGCACTAACCCTACCTGCAGCCAGTCTCACCACCTCATTCTTCCTGCCAGCTCACTTCTGAGGTAAAGATAAGGGACCAAAATCCCTTTCCATCAACTCACCTTCCTTTCAGGTTCCACTAGAACCCAGGGACTCAATACCTTCCCCCCTCCCCCTGCCCAGTGCTTCCCTCTCTCAAAAACCCAGAAAGGCAAGAATGAATGAAAAATTCACTTTAATATTTCAATTCTGAGTCAGGTGAGAACTGACATTCTGGGCTTCACGGAGCAAGGAAGGGAAGAGAAGCTCTTGAGAAGTCTCACTCCACAGCAAAATTTCGGCTCACCACAGGAAACATCTCGAAGAAGCCCTGGATTGGGGCAAAGCAGGGGGAGGCAGCTAGGTGTTAGGGTAGGGGATGACAACTCTCCCTAGAAATCCTCCCTCTTGTTCTTCCACTTTCTTTCCCTTGATTCTGGGGCTTGGCCTGGGCCCCTCAGCCTTGGGAAGGCTGAGTTGGCCTGCTGAATGCTTTCATGGCATTGCCATGGTGACCAGCCTCGTCACTTAGAGGGATGACGTTGCCGCAGCAACCAATCTCAGAGACTGGAGACACCGCTGCCACGTGAAGTGGATAAGGGAGGGCAGACGCAGGATTACCTTAAAGAGGGTGAGGGTCTGCAACACACTGGAGGTGCACGCCATCTCCCGGATGGAGTGCATGGCCAGCTGGGGGCTGCCCAAGTCGAGCACCCGCAGCCCCAGACGGGCAGCCAGGATGGGCCCAATGGTTGTGCCACAGGGGGAATCATTCCGAACCATGAACTCCTGCAGAGACAGGAAGGGGAGTCTACGTGAGGATGCTCACGGGCAGGCTGAGGTGCGAGGTCCATCAGTGACTTAAGACTTCTGACTCATGGCCACATGTGAGGAACCAGGAGTGACTAAACCTCTGGTCTCTGGAGGAGTCCTGGCTTTGCCGTCATGGCCTCTGGGGCGAAGGGGCCGGAGGACGCCTGATGCTTCTCCAAGATAAATGCGGCAACTGCAACCCTGTGACACTGGGGACTGGCCCACCGGCTGCGGGGTCCCCGGGCTTCCATGCAAGGCTCTCTGCGGGGATGTTACCCACCCAGGCAGGCCGTCAATGGGCCAGCCCTCCCAAACTACAGGCCTGGGGCCAAACGCTCACCTGAAGGGGCACTCCCACTCGGCCAGCCACCTCACGGATCAGCGCCTCAGAAATGGCATTGGAAGCGTAGCGTTGCTTGTTGTTCACCTTGATCACAGGTCCCTGGGAGGGGAAAAGATGGGAAGGGAGCCCCAATCAATCAGTCTTAACCAGCACTGGTTAAGAGCTCCTGGTGAGAAAGCTGGGGTTTATGGGGACGTCGAAGGAAGAAGGTGGGTTTTGGGGGAAAGCTGGGGTTTATGGGGACGTTGAAAGAAGTAGATAGGTTTCGGGGAAAGCTGGGATGTTCAAGGAAGGTAGGTTTTGGGGGAAATTTGGGGTTTATGGGGACGTTGAAAGAAGTAGATAGGTTTCGGAGAAAGCTGGGGTTTATGGGGACATCGAAGGAAGAAGGTGGGTTTTGGGGGAAAGCTGGGGTTTATGGGGATGTCAAAGGAAGAAGGTGGGTTTTGGGGGAAAGCTGGGGTTTATGGTGACATTGAAGGAAGGTGGGTTTTGGGGAAAGCTGGGGTTTATGGGGATATTGAAGGAAAATAGATTTTGGGGGAAAGCTGGGGTTTATGGGGATGTTGAAGGAAGAAGGTGGGTTTTGGGTGGGAGATAAGGGCCTAAGGCGGAGAAGAAAGGGAAAAACATAGGCTGAAAATAAGCAGGGTCCAATGGGAAGGGAAAGAGGAATATAGGGAAGGGAAAATAGGGAGGAAAGAGCCAGGAGGAAAAAGGTAGGGCCTGTAAGTAGGGGAAAGAGACTTTTGGAGGAAGGAATGGGGAGAAGTGTTGGGGGGGGGGGAGAGAGACAAACTCCAGCAGGGGCAGGTGAAGGACAGGACCTGGTGCACAGGAGACTCAGATCCTGAGCTGGGAGAGGGGGGAGTGCTTACCTTGTGGAAAAGGGGTCGGTGGCTCTCCTCATGTTTATCCCTAGAGGGGAGAAAGGAAATGTTCTCCAGCCAGCTCTTAGGGAACCCCAGCCCAGGAGTGATCTGGGAGCAGCAGAGACCACCCGTTGGCCGGTCCCCCACACCCCCACTGTTGAAGAAGAGGCCCCGGGGACTCACAGGTAGTTGGGGTGCACGGCGTGGGCCATGTCGGCGCTGATCATGTAGGACTTTGGCATGGCCTCCTCAAAGGCTGTCACATTCTGGGGGGAGGCCGAGATCCGCCGGAGCACCAGCTCTGTCAGCAACGACTCTGCTCCCTGTGCACTCTGAGATCCAACCTAGGGAGTCATGGGGGTCAGCTCAGGAATACTGGGCCACTCCGGGCCGGGAGGGGTGAATGGGGGGCCTTGTCCAAGGAAGGCTCCTGAGAGTGACAGATTAAGGGACCAAACCCGCCCCCTTCTCCTCCTGAGCAGCCGTCTGTGGGGAAGGGAACTCCAACCGCCCAATGTTCCCATCCCAGGGAATGGTTTTCTCCCTCTTCATGCAAACTGGAAGGCAGGGTAATTCCCAGTCATTTCCAAGACTGAGATAGCATTTTTTGTTTGTTCTGTTCACTGGACATTCACCTACTGTTGGTAGTGGCTTAAAAAAACATTATTATTAAAAATAATTCAATCTCCACGTCCACCTTAGTCCCTAAAATAGTGCCATGCAAGTAATACTCATTCACTAAGTTTAGTGAATACTGTTCACTGGACATTCACCTACTGTTGGTAGTGGCTTTAAAAAGAAATTATTATTAAATATAATTCAATCTCTACCCCACCCCCATCTTAGCTTCTAAAATAGTGCTATGCAAGTAATACTCATTCACCGAGTTTAGTTACTGTTCACTGGACATTCACCTACTGTTGGTAGTGACTGAAAAAACATTATTAAAAATAATTCAATCTCCACCTCCACCATTTTAGCCCCTAAAATAGTGCCATGCATCTAATACTCATTCAATAAATTATTTGCTGAATGAAGCACTGCTCTGCTCTCAAAGGGCCACCAATGGAGATAAAATCTTTTCTCCCAGCATTTTCTGGGGCTATGGAGCTGTAACTGATCCTGGGACACAAAGAAACTTAGAAGACAAAGATCCAGCCCTGAAAGGTTTACAGTCCAACTGGGGAGAGAGTCATGCTGTAGTAGAAAGGACATGGTCCTGGGAGTCAGAAGACCTGGATTTAAATCCCAGCGGAGGGGACCCTTTTGTTTGTCAACACATGGCCCCATCTCTCTTCTCCACCAACTTGATCCTTTGATCATTTCAACCTCCTCTTCTCCAAGGGGGTCTTCCCTTGATGCCTTAAAAAATACCCAGCTTCTTGGAAGCTTCACTTAAGACTCTCACGCCCATCAAATATTGGTCATTTCCTCCTTTTCACAGCCAAACTCCTAGGAAAAAAGCCGTCCATATTTATTGCATTCACACACTTTTCCCCATTTCTTCCCCTTTGTGGCCTGGCTTGACTCTGCAGAGTCTCTGCCGTTAAATTCTTCACCTTTCTCCTTCCTTCTTGTCCTCTCTTCAACTCTGACAGCGCCGACGACCCTCTCTGGGATATTCTCTCCTTCCTCTGGCTTGGCTGGGGGTGTCTCCCTGTCTGATTTAACCTTCTGAGCCTCCTCTGCAGGATCCTCATCCATCTTCCAGCCTTTGTTCCTGTCTGTACCCCAGAGTGGGGAGCCTAGATGTGGTAAATGGACCCCAGGGCTTGAGTTTGAAGGCTGCCTCAGAAACTTACTAGTGATTCCAGGCAAGTAACTCAACCTCCTGTGCCTTTCTTCCTGTGAAATGAAGGAGTTGGACATTATGGTCTCTTCTGGTGCTCAGCCTGTAATCCCATGCCTTTGTCTCGAGTCATTTCCTCTTCTCTCTAAACTCTCTCATCCACTCCTCCCAGAGATTTCACTATCATTTCCATGCGGATGACTCCCAGATACACATTTGGAGCTCTCACTTCTCTTTTGAGCCCCAGTCCCATGGATTTCTCCAGTCTGGATGTCCCTGGGCATCTCCGACTGAAGAGGTCCAAAACAGAACACATTATCTTCACCCAGACTCTCTCCTGCTCTTAACTTTCCAATTTCTGTTGAAATTCTTCCAATCCCTCAAGTTTGAAACCCTGGAGACATCCCTGCCCCCATAAACAATCTCTAAGCCTTGTTGGTTCTACCTCATCAGCACCTTTCAAATCCACCCGATTCTCTCCCTTCCAAAAATCAGCTCTTGCCTGGACTTCTGCAAGGGTCATTGTTCTCCCCTTGCCCATCCAGTCTCCATGCAGCTGCCAAATGGATATTCCTGAAGCACAGCTCTCACCACTTGACTTTCCTATATTAGAAACTTTAGAGACTCACATGTGCAAAAATGTTTGTGGCAGCTCTTTCTGTAGTGGCAAGGAACTGGAAACTGAGTGGACATCCATCAGTTGGAGAATGGCTGAATGAGTTATAGTATATGAATGTTATGGAATATTATTATTGTATAAGAAATGATCAGCAGGATAATTTGAGAGGCTTGGAGTGATTTACATGAACTGATCCTGAGTGAAGTGAGCAGAACCAGGAGACCATTATATATAGCAACAAGATTATGTGATGATCAATTGTGATGGCTCTTTTCAGCAATGAGATGATTCAAGGCAATTCTAATAGACATGATGGAAAGAGCTATCTGCATGCAGAGAGAGAACTAGGGAGACTGAATGTGGATCAAAACATAGTATTTTCACCTTTTTGTTGTTTGTTTGCTTGGCTTTTTCTTTATGCTTTTTTCCCTTTTAATCTGATTTTTCTTGCACAGCATGACAAATATGTTTAGAAGAATTGCACATATTTAATCTAAATCACATCACTTGCTATCTTGGGGAGAAGGAGAAAAAAATTTGGAACTCAAAGTTTTATAAAGGTGAAAATTAAAAACTATTTTTGTATAATATTTGGAAAAATAAAATACTATTTAAAAAACTCACAGAAAAAAGATGCTTTAGGGGCTTCTCATTTCTTGACTCTAAACTTTTACACAAACTTTCCGTTATGAAAATAATGCTCATCCATTTTCACCTCCCACCTTACCTCTTTAAACCTCTAGTCTAAGATTTAGTTAAATTGCTGCTTCCTTCAAGAGGCCTTTCTTGATTTCCTAAGTTGAGGGACCTACCTCAACTCACTATTATTTACTATTTTTAAAAAAACTGACTTTTTCAAATTACATGTAAAGATAATTTTCAACATTCATTTTTTGAAAGATTTTGAGTCCCCAATTTTTCTCCCTCCCCCTCCCCAACTGATTTAGATTCTACAAGCTATTTACTTATACTGAGTGTGCCACATTCTGAGTACAGTGTCAACTCCTTAAACACAGAGACTGACTCACATTTGTACTTATTATATCTGTGTCTGACATATAGCAAGTACTTGATAAATGTTTGTTGGTTGAGTGAACTTCACCTCAGTTCACTCATCTATGCAAGAGATAATAACTTGCATTACTCATTTTATAAAAAAAGGTAACAAGCATTTATTAAGCACCTACTATATGCCAGGTGCTTTATAATTATTATTTCATTTAATCCTCACAACTATCCTGGAGGGGATGTGGTAGATGCTATTTATCAATCCCATTTTATGGAGAAGAGCAGATAAAGGTTATATTATTTTAGAGGGAAGGGAAGGTCCTAGGATGCTATATCCAAAGAAACTGAAGCAGAAGTTAAATTACTTGCAAGGGAAGGATAAATGCTATTATTACTCCCATTTTAGAGATGAGGAAATTGAAATAGGGGTTAAATAACTTGCCCAGGAAGTGAGCAAGCCTCTGAGGCACATCTGAACTCTGGTTTTCTTAACTTTAGGCCTGTTGCTCTACCTACTGTACTCTATTCTACTGTATTATTTTATTATCACTGAACTGTGATGGTCAAACAAAACATGGTATATAAAGTACTCTTTAAACTGTAACTGTCATTTTACAGCTCTAGAAAAAATAGTAGCAAAGTTCATTTGGAAGAGGTCAAGGATCTCAAGGGGATTAATGAAAAAAAAGGCAGATGAAGGTGGCCTTGCTGTACCAGATCTAAAACTATATTATAAAGCAGCGGTCATCAAAACCGTTTGGTACTGGCTAAGAAATAGAGCAGTCGATCAGTGGCACAGGATAGGATATCAGGACAATCTAGGCAATAACCTTAACAATCTAGTATTCGATAAACCCAAAGACCCCAGCTTTTGGGATAAGTACTCACTATTCGGCAAAAACTGCTGGGAAAATTGGAAACTAGTGTGGAAGAAATTAGGGCTTGACCCATACCTAACACCACATACCAAGATAAGATCTAAATGGGTTCATGATCTAGATATAAAGAGGGACTTTGTAAGCAAGTTAGAGAAACGTAATATAGTTTATCTCTCAGACCTGTGGAGATGGAATAAATTTATGTCCAAAGAAGAACTGGAACTCCTAATTGAACACCAGATGGATAATTTTGATTATATTAAGTTAAAAAGTTTCTGTACAAACAAAACAAATGCAGACAAGATTAGGAGGGAAGCATCAAATTGGGAAATCATCTTTACACTTAATGGTTCTGATAAAGGCCTCATTTCTAAAATATATAGAGAATTGTCTCATATATATAAGAATTCAAGCCACTCTTCAATAGATAAGTGGTCAAGGGATATGAACAGACAATTTTCAGATGATGAAATTAAAACCATCTCTAGTCATATGAAAAGTTGCTCCAAATCACTATTGATCAGAGAAATGCAAATTAAGACAACTCTGAGATACCACTACACACCTGTCAAATTGGCTAAAATGACAGGAAAAGATAACGATGAATGTTGGAGGGGATGTGGGAAAACTGGGACACTAATACATTGTCGGTGGAACTGTGAACGGATCCAACCATTCTGGAGAGCAATTTGGAGCTATGCTCAAAAAGCTGTCAAACTGTGCATTTGTCAAACTGACCCAGCAGTGTTTCTACTGGGCCTATATCCTAAAGAGATCTTAGAGGAGGGAAAGGGACCCACCTGTGCAAGAATGTTTGTGGCAGCCCTTTTTGTAGTGGCTAGAAACTGGAAACTGAAGGGATGCCCATCAATTGGAGAGTGGCTGAATAAATTATGGTATATGAATGTTATGGAATATTATTGCTCTGTAAGAAATGACCAGCAGGACGATTTCAGAGAGGCCTGGAGGGACTTGCATGAACTGATGCTGAGTGAAACAAGCAGAACCAGGAGATCATCATACACAGCAACAACAATATTACATGATGATCAATTCTGATGGACATGGCTCTCTGCAACAAAGAATTGTCTGAAACCAGTTCCAATTGTTCACTGAAGAAAACCATATACACTCAGAGAGAGGGAAATGAAATATGGACCACAACGTAACATTTTCATGATCTCTATTGACATTTGCTTGCATTGTGTTGCCTTTCTCTGATTCTTTTTTTTTTTTTCCTTGTAGATAGGATTTTCCTTGCATAACTTCTCAAGCATTTCAACATTATTAACATGTAGTGGATTTCCTGCCATCTAGGGGAGGGGAGGGGACTGGGGGTAAAATTTGTAATGGAAAGCTTTGTAAAGATCAATGTTGGGGAACTACCCATATATATGTTATACAAATAAAAAGCTTTAATAAAAAAAAGAAACTGTAACTGTCCCCTCTCTACTGGTCCTCTTTATACAGGGTATCCCCAAAGTCTTGGTACAGTTTTAAGGCTAAAATCTTCCCCAAGTCCGCTAGTGTCTGTACCACTTCAAATCTAGCTTCCTTTTTATTAAACCAAAATTCTCTTACCCCTCTTGGCTTATAAATCTTTCAGAGGCTGGCCTCTGTTATTCCAGGGGATCTAAACATAGATGCTTGATCAGTGTTGGGGCTGAGGGAGGGAGGGAGGAGTCTGCCTTTACTTCAGCCCCAGGTGATCTGTCACGAGTGGTCCGAGGCTGGGAACCAGACCTTTCATACACTCAGAAACTATCTGGATAAAAACTAGGTACAAGGCACTCTCCCAGGCACAATGCGGGGAGGGGGAGAAGAGCCCTTACCCACAGAGCTGATAACCTAGTTTGGGAGTGGCTGGGAGAGATGGAGACGAAAAAAAAAAGGTAGAAATGAAAAATAAGGCAGGAGAGGCTAGTAGGGAAAAGAAGTGCATCCAGTTAACTTCAACACAAAGAAAACTTGATCTTGGGTTTCTTCAGTGCAGGGGGATTCCCCCAGATCGACATTTTGCCTGTAGCTTGTCTTAAAAAGTCTCCTGGGAACAACTACAGTTATAACCAAGATGCTGAATGATCTGCCCATAGATTTAAACAGCCAGGTGTCACGGGCGAGACCTGAATTCAGATCTTCCTGGCTTGTAGGCTGGCCTTCTATCTACTAAGTCCCATTGCCTTCCCCGGGGTAAATGAGATGGATGAGGATACCAAGGAAGGCTTCCTGGAGGCAGCATTTGGGCGAGCCCTTGATGGACGAGTAGGAGAACTTTAGGCAAAGATGGGGGAGAAATATATCCTAAGGTGAGCAAAGAGTGTGACTGACCTCTTACCACCTCGAAAAGGCTCGTTCACAGGAATGGACAGAAGTTTCCCAGCTCCCTGACCTCCCTCCCCTTCTCTTCCCCATCAGGTTCATGTCTCACCTCTTCATGGTCATAAAGTGCAACCATTCGGACATTAGGCTCTGAAGCAAGGGATGCTGGGGCAGCACAGGAGTCAATTAAGGCCTGGGACAGAGAGACACAAGCATTTTAAGTGGCTACTGCAACCCCAAGTGCTTCTTTTTTTAAAAGGAAAGGCTACTTTTGGGGGCCACTCTCAATCTCCAAGGCCAGAACAATGGGGGTTCCTCTCCCCCTCCCTTCCCCACTCTGTCACCAATGCTAGAACAATGGGGGTTCCTCTCCCCCTCTTCCCCACCCTCTGTCACCAAGTCCAGAACAATGGGGGTTCCTCTCCCCCTCTTCTCCATCCTCTGTCACCAAGTCCAGAACAATGGGGGTTCCTCTCCCCCTCTTCTCCATCCTCTGTCACCAAGGTCAGGACAATGGGGGTTCCTCTCCCCCCTTCCCCCCCTCTGTCACCAAGGCCAGAACAATGGGGGTTCCTCTCCCCCTCCCCTTCCCCACTGTCACCAAGGCCAGAACAATGGGAGTTCCTGGGGCATTTCCAGAACTCTCCAACCCCCCCCCCAAGTCTTACCTCAGGAAGTGCTATGAGGAAAGGGGGGAGGAAACTGTTGGCGGCAGTCCCCTGGCTCCCTCCTACATATCATCAGAGGTCTGAGACCTTTGGAGATCCCTGTATGTTTGCACTAGTGACTCCCTGCTGTGTGTCCAAGGCTTTGTGCCATGGGGACAAAGCCAGGCATCCATGTTTGCCAAGCCCCTGGCTCCATACCTGGAGGGCACAGAAGCAGCTGTGCAGGTTGTCCAGTCGGGGGGCGAAGATGAACTCCTCATAGGCACCTCCCAGGACCTGGAGAGAAGGACCTGGTCAGCTCTCCTCCCCACAATCCCATGCTTTCGGCTCTCTGCCCCCCCCCTTTTGCTATCTCCATCTTGCAGGGCTGGGAGTGAGGAGGTCCCCTCTCTCCTTACCGCAGGCTGAGTGTCTGTGAGACACAATTCCATTTCCAGGATGTCCTCAGGTTTCTGCCCCAACTGGGCAGACAGCAGAGACATAAGCACTGACTGGTGTCTGCTCGTCTACAGGGATGGATATGAATTGGAGAGTGGTCACTTGGGGGTCCTTTATTCCAAGACTTCTACATGCCCCCCCCATCTTCCTATCCCTTCCCTTCTTGGAACCCTCAACTCTCGTCTCCCTTCTCACCTTGGCAGCAGGAGATCCTGAATCAGGCACGCCCTTCTCAAGTTCCTCCTGTACCGCTGTGGCCAGGATGGGTATTCTGCAAGGAGGCGGGGGTCGGCAGAATAAGGGAGGCTGGGACAGGGGCAGGTCTGCATTTATGCTGGTCCTGCCCATGCCTCCTGTTACAAATGGCCCCCCGATTCCTAAACAGCCCTTTATCCTTCCTCTCATTTCTCTTTGAGATTACAGTGGTTCCCAATCTATGGACCCCAAAGGGGAAAGGGACCCTCTAGAGTTATTGCAAGCGGGTCTGGTTTAGCAAATGACTTAGTATAAATATAACCAAAATCCTGGAAATACATATAGAAAAACTGTACACGTTTGATATGTTGGATTACTTGCCGTTTATGGGAGGGGATGGGGGAGGAAGGAAAAAATTTGGAATACAAGGTTTTGCAAGGGTGAATATTGAAAATTATCCATGCATATGATTTTTATGAAAGCTTTTTATTTTTCAACACATATGCATAGATAATTCTGCAACATTAGCCCTTGCAAAACCTTGTGCTCTAGTTCCCTCCCCTTCTCCCATCTCCTTCCCATAGAAGGCAAGTAGTCTATCATGTCAAACATGGTAGAAATGTTAAATCCAACACCATGCATAAAAAGCCTTAATAAAAAATAAAAATAATCAAACATACTTCATATAAATTAAATAATATGGTCTACACAAATACATTATTTTTAATTTTTGTGGTAAGTAACATAGTTCACGTGAAGCATTCAGAATAAGCGACATAGTTCATTTAAAGCATTCAGAATTGTCATTATGGATTTCCTCAATCAGCAGAGAGCATCACCCTGTGGAAGTTCTCATGCTCCAAAAGGTTCAGAACCTCTGCCAGAGCCGGCACCCTCCTGATGGCCCTCCCGCAGCTGGCCTCAAGCTGATTTACGCCCCCCCAGGCGGCCCCATCCCTAACCTCCCCTGCCTCTGCCCCCCCCATCCCTTTTCTCACAAGTGGGTCTCAGGGTTGGGACCGAAGTTTTCATTGACGGTCCGATGAAGATGGATCGCTAAATGGGGGATGCGCAGTATCGGTCTCTCCACACGCACCAAGCGTTGTTCGATTTGCTCTGAGGAAGGATTCTGTAACGGGCCAGGCGAGCAGGTCAAGCCAGAGCCCAGGCCTTTCTTCTGTGTGCGGCCTCCCAAGACCTCAGCCAATCCCCGAGGCTCCCCATCTTCTGAGTAGCGGAGGCCCAAAGCGCCTCTCTGGTGCCCCCCACCCCGGGGTCTCCACCTCCAAAAGCTGTGGGCATCAGGGCATTGCTAAGCCCGGCCCCGTTCCAGTCCTTACCTTGATAATGACTCGCCCAGCCAAGGAGAGGTCCCGGTCAAACCAGGTGCTCCAGATCCCTCCCCCGTAGGTTTCTACCCCAACCTGCAGGAAGCCTCCCTGAGTGCGCCGGGACCTGCGCTTCACCTGCAAGGACAGGCGCCATCAGGCTGCGGGAAGCCCAGAGCGCTTCACCTCTGCACGAAGAACCGGGTGGTTTCCCAAAAGAGGATGAAGGGTCCTTGTTACGGAGGCTGCCCAGAGCTCAGGAGGCCCTCTCTCTCGGGGTCTCCTGCCCCTCCCCTTCTCTCCCCGGGTGGCTCCGGACCCGGAGCGGGGCCTCCCCCAGATTTCCGTACCCGGAGGCAAGGGCTGTCCGTGTGCGCCCCGATGACGCTGAAGCCATTGCCGGGAGAATACTGGCCCCCCACGGCAAAGGCGATGATGGTGGAGGAGTTCCTGGTCACAAAGTACTGAGGAAGGAGACGGAAGAGGCGCTCAGCGCCAGCCGCCAGCCTCCGACCTCCGGGGTGGAGGTCCTCCTCCCTCCTCCCGCCTTCCCCGGCCTTCTGTACCTTGCGTTCCGGCTGGAGGTCCCATTTCTCAGCCTCTTTGAGCTCCTGGAAGCCAGCCTGTAGGAGCCGGCTCCGGCACTCGGCCACCACTGTCGGGGGGAAAGGTGACCTCCGTCATCGGGGAACAGGAGAGTGGGGGGGGCGGGCAACAAGGGACACGGCTTCTGTCTCCTCCGAAGGGCCTGGGCGCTTACCGTGGAAGGGGGAGGGTCCCTGGTTCACAAACTTGAGCAGCTCTCTGGCTGCTGCCTGAACCGCTTCCTTTCCAGCTACGGAAGCCTGGGAACGGCAGAGACTCCGATTGCACCCCCTAGTCCCCAGGCCACAGGTGAAGGGATCCCTTTTCCAGCCTCCCTCTCATTTCCCCAGGAAGCACCCCCGCTCCGCCAAGCCCAGCCCCGAGTCTTCTCCACCTCGTCCCGTCCCGCTGAGACGCTTGCCAAGCCCGCGTTCTCAATCTGGAAAAAACTGCCCCGTCCTCAACTTTCCAAGAGGCTCTCTCCTTGGCCCATCCACAAGCGCCCCGCCCCCAGCCCTGGCTCCAAGCACGGAGACTCCGGCCGGAGGAGGCTCGCCTCGCCTCGCTCGGCCTTCGCCTTCTCAATCCGAGCCCCCTCCCCCCAAATCCATTCTCTCCAATCCATGCACAAAAGCCCTCCCGAGCGGGCGGGCAAGAAGGCCCTCTCCCCCATCACCTTCCCTAACCGGGCCCTGGAGGGTCAGGACCCCCTTCCTACCCTCCGGCTGGAGCTTTCTCTTTCACTTTTGCCTGCAGGACGCATGGTCAGGGTGGGGTGGAGTGGGACTCCCAGAATCCTGCTGGGGAGCGCAATGGGGGGTCGGGAGGCTCCCACCTTACCTGCATGACTCCGGCCTTCCTTTCGCGCTCCCGGACTGAACCCGACTCCCGCCCCTTCGCCGGCTCCGACTAATCCCGGGCCCCGCCCTCCGGCTCCGGAGCCGGGCAGCCCGGAGCCCTCTGCTGACTGGGAGGAGCTAGGACAGCCCGGCGTGCTGGCTCCTCCCGCCCGCCCCGGGACCTAGCGCCCCGGACGCCCACGCGGCAGAGCCGTGGGGCTGACTGGGCCTTCCGGAAACCGACCTGGCGAGTTCCCAGCTACTAACTAGTAAACGCTTAGAGGCGTACGGTTTCTTGCAAGGAAAAGCCAGGCACGTTGTGGACTTACTTTAGAA
>JAJPUD010009916.1:32063-59620 GCA_023553655.1 Myrmecobius fasciatus | reverse complement strand
TTTTTTTTCTTTCTAAATGTTCTTACAATATTTTATATGGATCACTTCTTTATCTCTCTAACACCGCAAATTGCATCATACATGTTTCTGTTCACATCATACTTCTTGTAGCAAACAGTACCTGAGAGTAAGGAGTGAGTTAATGCTATTCTCTATATATATGGTGCCTAGAACAATAACTTGTACAACACTAGGCCTGATAAATACTTTTAGTTAATTTTTCTGTTAAATTAAACTTCCACCTAAAAGACATAGAAGAGTTAAATGTGTTTTTTCACCATTTGCAGTTATTTATAATAATATTTTGACATTATCAATTATTTGGTTAATTGATAACAGTTCAGTAAGGTTTGATTTCTTCTAATTATTAAAATCTTCTTAATTTCCCATGCCAGAAACATTTTACCGCCTTGTCTTTGCTCACATGTGCAAGATTAAAGTTTAATATCCTTGAAGAATTTGTCTGATCATATCTTGTAATGCCCATAAAAGTGTTGAGGTTGGGAAGGGGGACCCCCAAAATTCCAGACTGATGTCCTGAGATGTCTCAAAAGAATTTGCAGGCTTGAACCCATTTCCTAGTCAAAGGGCAAAGTTTTATAGCAAGTAATGTATGCCATTACCAAGCAGACTGAATTCTAAGTTAATCCAGTAAAGAAACTGAAGCAAGGAGATACAGCTTTCAATCATACATACATTAATTCTACAGCACAAGGATAAGGCTAGTGAGTAATCTCCAAAAAAAGTGAGGGTGGTCTCTGAAATTTGATTATCATCCACCAGAACTGAGAAGTAGTCTATTCAGAATAAAGCAGACTGTATGTAGGAGTTTTCTGAGGCCAGAAGCTATCTAGCTAAGGAGTGGTCAGAATTAGATATATTGGGAATTTTCTGAGGCAGATTCCAAGCCAGAAGACCCAGGACCACTGACCCATTAGAACAGAAGCCTCCCAAGATCAGGGGACCACAAAATCACATTACATCTGAAGTAAATATGATATTGGGCACATAACAGTAATTTAATAAATACTTGTTTATTTATTTGTATATTTAAAAAGTGAACCCTATGTGATATTTGCTATTTGAAATAGAAATCATCATTTAAAGAACTTAGTGATATCTGTGGATATGTTAGAAATTGAAAATGTTGCTCAAGTCTTTTTTTTTCATTCATTCATCAAATATTGTTAGAGATTTATAGAAAAGAATAGTATGTTTTCAGGGCAGCTAGGTGGCCCTGAAGTCAGGAAGACCTGATTTCAAATCTGACCTGACACTTAATACTTCCTAGCTGTGTGACCTCAGGCAAGTCACTTAATCCCAATTGCATCAGCAACAACAACAACAACAACAACAACAACAAAAGAATACTATGTTTTCACAATGGTACCACTTTGAAATATTGCAGTTTTCATATTAATTTTGAAAATTTTAAATGAAGAATTAGCTTTCATAAGATAAATTAGTATTCATCTTTTATTTATTTCATTCTCTATTTAAAACATAGACATATAATGGAACCTGTCCTGTCACATTTTTTTTTTTTCTGGATGTTTTTTTCTTCTCTAAAAGACTATCATCAATGCTTGAAATCTCTCTCTGTCTCTGTCTCTCTCTGTCTCTGTCTCTCTCTCCCCCCCAATAGAACTTTTGCCTTTCTTCTAGATTTATCTCAAGTACAACCTTCTATATAAAGCCTTTCCTGAAACCCTGAATTGTTAGTATCCATTCTCATTACCTGATATTTAATTAAGATTCTTTTGGTATTTATTCTATGCAGACATTAAGAGATAAATATTGTTTTCTCAAATTCAACATAAAGCTTATTAAGGATAGAGATTGCCTTTTTTTTGGGGGGGGGGATTTGATTTTTTGTTTTCAGAGCCAAACACAGTTTCTTGTACATAGCATGCAGTTAAAAAGTTCTTGCTGATTGGTTTCCAAATTGAAATTTCTCAAAATCTAAAACTGTCAAAAGTTGTCAGTTGTATTTTAAAGAAGTCCTTAAAAAAATAAAGTCCTTGAAAGCTCAGCATTCTACTCAGATAACTCTATATTTACAGAGAATATTATGTTCTCTGTAAAGAAAATGTGTTACTTTGTTGAACTTTTTTCTTTTGGCTTATTAATTTTTCCATCTTATCTTCAGTGTTGTTGGAAGCACTAGAACACAATTCATGGACTTTACCTTACTTTTGAATGTAGAAACAAAATTTAAAACTATCTTTGGAAAATGCCTCTCACATTTAATTTAGTTGTTTATTAAAGCTAAACTTTAGTCACTTCTCCAGTCTGCTCAGTCAGTGGAAAAGTATAAGAAATTATTTTGATTTTGCTAGACATTTCCTGTAGCAACACTATTGCCACAAGTCCAACCAGTGGTTAAATAGTTCAACAGAGGTCGATACAATATGATGAATTTATATTTTGCACAAAATAGTGTAGTTTCATTGCTTCAGAGCACACTGCAACAACTAATAAAAGAATGAGAATGCAATATTTTCAAGATTATGCTTTATAACTTAGAATATCTTAAAAGTGTCATTTTTTAAAAGAATTATTGGCTACTAAAATCTATTTGTATAGAATATAAGGTATCTTCTCAGACTTCAGCATTTGAGAAATCTGAAAATAATTAAGGATAAGGGAAAGATGTAGTTCTATGGAGGTTTACCTTTTTACTTTACCCTGCCCTGAGATTTCCTGATAGATGATACTGAGAGAATGTGAATAAAATAAGCACTGCGTTCTTAGAAAGTCTATTGAAAATATTTTCCTTTATATGTGGAAACCTAAGTAATAGTTAATACAAATATAAACTAAAAGATTCCTTTCTTGTAGAACAGCTCAATATTAAGCTTTTGAAAAAGTAGTGCAGTAGTTAAAAGGTTGAGTTTGATATTGGAAAGACTTGAATTCTAACAATGCCTCGACAATTTACTAGTTGTGTGAATCTGGATAAGTGATTTAAATCTCTTTTTCTCTGTCTTTTCATCTGTAAAATGGGGGGAAATGGTATCTACACTTCTAGGCTTGTTGCAAATGTGTAAAGTGCTCAGTAAACCTTAAAGTAAACAAATGCTAAATTATTGATTGAGTGATGATGCTGATTTGATAGACCTAACCCATTATTTGCACTTGCAGTTTGTTGAGGCTTGACAGACTTTTCACTCCACTGTCACAGCTTTTTGGAACCTATGGTTAATAAGATACCAGGTTAAGAATTCAGTGGAGATACCAAGTTAAGAATTCAGTGGAGAATGAATCAGGTTTTACTGAAGTTCATTAAGGTTAGACTTTTGTTATTATCTTGGGTAAATACTTAAAAATTCATTTCACTTGATATCTATCAAATTCCTTGTAATTATAGAATACTACAGAATGTGTCTAAACAGCTATTATTTTGTTTTCATACAATTTTTTTTTGCAAATTACAAATATGAATTTTTTAAAAAATCTGTAACAGTTTTAGAATTATTGACTTATGAAAAATGATTAAGTTGCATTGTAATAAATGAAAGCAAAAGACTTAATAGACTCATGCTTGATGGACAAGCACATAAAAGAGTTAGCCAGTAGAATTGATTTTCAGTATTTGCAAGAGAAGCATCATTTTATGTGACACTTGATTATATCTTCTAGTGTTTGTAATGAGAATTATCAAAAAAAGAAGCATATAAGTTTTTTGTATTAATTTTAATAGAATCAATATTTTTTAAAAATTATATTTAGAATTCAAGCATTTTTAGATGAAATCCATGTATAATTTAACACTACACCAACGTACAGATGGGAATTTAGGAAAATGGTAAAAGCTATGGTGGGACAAAATGATTCAGGATTAACAAAAGAAAAAGGCCCAGGGAAAGAAATATCAATATATAGCAATACATACACACATTTGCCCATATATACATAATGTATGCATATGTACATAATGTATATGTATATGCATACATGTGTATGTATATGCATGTGTATATCAAAGAAATAACATAAGGGTTAATAAGGACTATTTTCTTCAAAAAATGAATCGAGGCACTATGTAAAACTAGAAAAATAAATAATATTGAAATAGATGGAAATTAACATGTTTCAAAGTATAAAACTAGTTGTGAATCATGGCATAATTTTAGCATTGCCTATTTGTATATGCATTATCAATTGTTAGAGAAAATATAAAAATGAACATCAAATCAGAAAAAAAAGAATATAAATTATACAAATATTTGCTTGCTGTAGATGTCATCTCTAGCCTAACCATTAAAATATATATAGGTACATATTTTCTTACCACATTTTAATTTTGTTAAATAATTTGAAATTAAATTAAAATTAGCAATCTTTTTTTTTAAATTGAGTTTCAAACTTCCTCCCTCTCCTCCCTGATTCCTTGAAAAGACAAGAAATATGATATAGATAATACATGTAAAGTCATGAAAAACATATTTCCACATTAAAAATAAATAAAAGCCATGGCATTTTTTAAAGTTAAAAACTATGCTTAAATCTGTACGCAGAGCTCATCAGTCTTCCCCTTCTTCCCCTAAACATAAAAAGTATTTTTCATCACTGGTCTTTTGGAATTGTTTTGATCAGATTAGCTAAGTGTTTTACAAACTGATCATCATTACAGTATTGCTGTTGTTATGAACAGTGTTCTAGTTCTACTCATTTTACTTTCTTCAGCTAATACCATTCTGCTGATGATTTCTTATAGTATAGTAGTGCTCTATTATAATCATGCTACAACTTGTTTAGCCATCCTCAATTAACGGACATCCCCTCAATGTTTAAATCTTTATCATCACAAAAGAAGCTGTGTTAAATATTTATTTCAATTTTCATTTTTCTAATCAAACATGATTTAGAACATTTTACATGTAACTATCGATATCTTTCATTTCTTCTTCTGAAAACTGCCTGTGTATATCCTTTGACTATTTATCAATTGGAGATTAGTTCATTTCTTTTTTTTTTTTATAAATTCAACTAAGTTCCCTATAAATATATACATACAGAGAAACATCCTGCAAATTTTCCTCCAACCCAGTTTTCTCCTTCCCTTCCAATTTTGGTTGCATTATTATTATTATTATTATTATTATTATTATTATTATTTACTTTTAAATGTAATGCTATCAAAATAATCCATTTTACTCACCTTCGTCATTTATGTAATAAAATATTGTTAAATTTGGAAATAGTGAAATAATATTAGATTGAATTGACCTAGCAGATGTTTCATCTCTTTCTGAAATGAAAAATTATAGCTATCTAAAATAACTGGCATTTCAAATATAACCCTCCACCATTCTGTATGATACAGAAGGTAAGTTTAAGGTTATGTGCCAAAGTGACATAAAACTATCATATACATTGAAGGAAATAATGAATTTACCAAAAAATAAGCAAGCAAGCAAACAAAAAATAATCAGGATCATTCTATAGAAGAAAAAAAAGACAATGGATAGATAATAAAAAAATCAAAATGATCTTTTCAAAAATTGTTTTTTTCATTAAGTATTTTATTTTTTCCATTACATGTAAAACAATTTTAAACATTTGTGTTTACAATTTGAGTTCCAGATTCTCTTCTTTCTTTCCTCCTTCTCTCCATCCCCCTCACCACCATGGAGAAAGTATTGTGAAGTCACACAAAAAAATTCCATAAAAGTCATGTTGTGAAAAAAAAACATAGACCCCCCCAAAACAAACAAACAAACAAACAAAAAACCACAAACAACAAACTCAAGAAAAGTGAAGTTTAAAAAAAATATGGTCCCATCTGTAATATTCAGGCACAATCAGTTCTTTCTTTGGTGATAGGTAACACTTTTTCACCATAAATTTTCATAGATCATTGCACTAATGAGAATAGCTAAGTCATTCATTGGTGATTTTCTCACAATTTTACATGCTTAGTACATTTCACTTTGCACGAGCTCACTGAAATCTCTCCAGATTATTCTGAGAGCATCCTGCTCATCATTTCTTATAGCATGATAAAATTCCATTAAAATTACATATCACAATTTGTTTCGCCATTTCCAATCAATGGACACCCCTTTAATTTCCAGTTCTTTGATATGAAAAATTAGATGGTATAAACATTTTATATACATGGGTTATTTTCCTTTAAAAATAACTTATTTATTAAGTATAAGTATTATGAGAATTAATAGTAGTGTTACTAGGTAATAGAATATCCATGGTTTTATATCCCTTTGGGCATAATTCCAAATTGTTTTATACAGGGGTTGAATTCACAATTTTACCAACAACATATTATTGGCTTATTTTTCTCACATGCCCTCCAGAATATATAATTTTCTTTTTCTGGCATATTAGCCAATCAAATAGGTATGTGGTAGCATCTCAAAATTGTTTTAATAATTTGCATTTCTTCAATCAATTGTAAGTTAAAACATTTATTTTCATATGGCTATCAATAGCTTTGATTACATCATCTGAAAACTTAATATCTTTTTATCATTTATCAATTGAGGAAGGATTCTTATTTAAACAAATTTGATTTACTTCCATATATTTTTGAGAAATACCTTTATTATTTCTATATCTTCCCTCCCCTGTCTATTCTATTTTCTCTGTTTTCTCCCTGTCTCTCCTCAAAAGTGTTCTCCCCCTCCCCAATCTGCCCTTTCTTTTATCATCTCTCCCTTTTTAATCCTCTTTCCTTCCTACTTTCCTGTGGGATAAGACTGAGTTCTATACCCAGTTGAATACATATGCTATTTCCCCTTTGAACCAATTCTGATGAAAATATGGTTTACTCATTCTTTCCTTCCACAATAAAATCTTTCTTTTCCCTCTTTTAATACAGATAATTTATGCTACTACACCTCTCCCTTTCCCTTTTTCCAAGCATATTCCTTGTTCACCCCTTAATTTATTTATTTTTTGTTTTAAATATTATCCCTTCAACTCTTAATTGAAAACCAGGTAGATAACTTTGACTATATTAAGTTAAAAAGTTTTTGTACAAACAAAACCAATGCAGTCAAGATTAGGAGGGAAGCAATAAATTGGGAAATCATCTTTACATTTAAGGGTTCTGATAAAGGTCTCATCTCTAAAATATATAGAGAATTGTCTCATATTTATAAAAATTCAAGCCATTCTCCAATCGATAAATGGTCAAAGGATATGAACAGACAATTTTCAGAGGATGAAATTAAAACTATTTGTAGTCATATGAAAAGGTGTTCCAAATCACTATTGATCAGAGAAATTCAAATCAAGACAACCCTGAGGTACCACTACACACCTGTCAGATTGGCTAAAATGACAGGAAAAGTTAATGATGAATGTTGGAGGGGATGTGGGAGGGCTGAGACACTGATGCATTGTTGGTGGAACTGTGAACGGATCCAGCCATTCTGGAGAGCAATTTGGAACTATGCTCAAAAAGTTATTATTATTAATATTATCCCTTCATATTAAACTCCTTCTTACTGCCCTAATAATGAGAAAGTTCTTCTGAGTTATAAGCATCATCTTCCCATGTGGGAATGTAAACAGATTAACCTTATTAAATCCCTGATGAGTTTACTTTTGTGATTAAATGTTTTATGCTTTTCTTGAGTCTTATATTTGAACCTTAATTTTTCTATTCAACTCTGCTCTTGCTATGAAAAAAATGCTTGAAAGTCCTCTTTTTAATTGAATGTCCATTTTCCTCTGAAAGGTTACTCTATCTTAATCAATAGAGGACCAAGTTATAATTCTAGCTTCTCTGCTCTTCAGAGTACATATTCCAAGCCTTTTTATCCTTTAAATTAGAAGCTTATAACATGTTTTGTCTTGATTGCAGCTTCAGAACACATGAAGTGTTTCTTTCTGTCTCCTTACAGTATTTTTTCCTTGACCTGAGAGTTCTGGAATTTGGCTATAATATCCCTGGGAATTTTCATTTTGCAATCACTATGAGTGTTTGATAGATTTTTTTTTCAATATCTATTTTACTCTCTGGTTCTATATTCTTCCTTTTGCATCACTCTCATTTATCTTCCCAATTTTTACTCTACCTCATGTGCTTCCATGAACTGACACTAATTCTTATTTTTCATTTATACTTTGAATGCAAGACTTTCTGATTTTGTTTTCTTCTTCTGAATGTGTATTTTGATTTTCCTTGTCACCATGGTAACTTTCTATGGTCACAATCCTTTTCTGTTGTTTGTTCACTTTCCCAGCCTATTACTTGACTTTCTTAAAGTAGGGCTCTGCTTCCAGGTTGGAGGGTGCACTGTTCCAAGTTTCACTGGTTTTTGTACAATTCCTTTCAGAAACACTTCTGAGGATATGCAGGTTATTAGTTCTTCCAAGACATTATTATCTAAAGAGAGGTATATTTACTTCTCTCTTGGCTTGTGCTCTGGTCTATGAATAACCATAAGTACTGTTTTCTGCCCTGGAACTGTGAGGACAATCTATGCTCTACTGTGGTTGCAAGTTTTTAGTGTGCTAATACTCCTTCTCATCTTGGGACTGTGACCTAGGATTGTGAGCTGAATATGAGTATGGGTAAAGCAACAGAGTCATGTTTCAGTGCTAGCAATCTGAAATCTCCTTCTGGCAAGTTGTTTAACCCCATTAACATCTGTATATTGAGATTTCAGGAAATACCCTCTATTTATTCAATGGCTTGGAAGATCTGCCCCTGGTTTTCCAGGACTAGGCTGTGCTGGTGCTGCCTGGACTTGACTGTGTTCCACTTTCACCTTTGTGGGACAACAGTTCCTGTTGACCTAAGTCATCTTTGGTGTTTGTGGATGGAGAGATAAGGAATCTAAAATTACTTCCACTGATTCAGAGACCCCAATGATTTCTGTTTTTTGCAGTCCAGGTCTGAGTTGATGTAACATGCTGGATTTCACTCTACTCTCACCCTGGTGGAAAAGACCTTTCCTACAGATTTTCTAAGTTGTCTTGGATTGGAAAATTGCAACACACTCTCTTTTTGTGGGTTCTGATGGTTTAAAATTTGTTTAGAGTTATTATTTGAACATATTTGAAGGAATTTGGGAGAGAGCTCTGGCAAGTCCCTGACTTTAATACACCATCTTGGCTCTCTCTTTGTCAAGAATTCTGCAGCAGTTTTATCAATCATTACTAATGATTCACCATATTTTATCTCTAATTTTGTAGTTTTCAAATTCATATATTAAAAAGTAGCAAAGAATTAAAGAAAGCAAAAAAAAAAAGTTAGAGAAGAATTTGTCTACACATATGAGGTGAACATGGACCCGCTACAATTTTAAAAGACTGAATTTCAAAATAACCAAAAAGGGGAAAATACAATTTTTTTTGAGAAAAACTAACACTATTAATATAGAAAAAGAGAATACAACATTAATGACTCATATCATTATTATCTTCCTAAAATATTTATGAGAATCATCTACATGTTTATTGAGGATAACTGTAATGAAAATATGAGAAACAGCCTGATTTTTACTCATTCTATCTAATAGCAAACAACATAATTACAATAATAAATGAATAAAATGTTCTCAGAATAAAGATCATGTTATTTATTATGTGAAAAATAAAAGAAAATGTTTAAATTGAACTAGAAGAATTATTAAATTCACTTCTCCAGTATGTCATATTCCATACTCCATCTCAAAATGTTTATCAGTATTAAGCAGTATGTCCAATCAAGAATTCCATTGAAAAATCATTATACAGAGAAAAATTCTCCAAATTCTGCTATTTTTTGAATGACATTTTGAGGGCTTCTTCCAATTCCAGAGCATTATAGAACCTCGTACTGAGACTTATGAAAGGCAGTTACACAAAACAGCTTGGCCCAACTCTCTATATTGAAAAATAAAGTGAAAGTATGATGTATGTTGTGGATTATTGGGCACAATTAGATGCAAAGCCTATATAGCTATCATATATATAGATTAAGCAATTAAGTGGCTGCATAGATGTTATTTCTATATGAATATGCATACAATGCATATAGCAGCATATTCTTAAACACATACATTAAACACACACATATACATTTATACATATATACACACAGTCTTAATGTTTTTGTTTATTATAATTCCTGTAATAGACCATAAAACTTGTTCTATTTCCTTTGCTCATTTCTACATAGTATTGTTATACTAATATAATGATTTATGGTTTATTGTGTGAATAAAACCAGGTATTTTTAAATATATGTTTTGATTTGTATATTTGTAGTCTTAGAGTATTATAAATAGAAGGAAGTCAATTAATTGAGATTGAATTGATTAGAAGAATTATTTTGTATTTTATCTTTTTACTTACACAGAAGTTTCTATGATCAAAGTTTCTCCCAGAAAGGAAAAACCTGTATTGTTAAAGATTAATATTCTCCTTTTATTTCTGTGTGCCTGAAAATCGTGGAATACAATCATCTTTGAGGAATAAAAATATATGCCATTCAAAGGAATATTGAAAGACCACATAAATAATCCACATAAATAAGCCTCAATATATCACTAACAATGTACATAAAAAGTAGAACAAAAGAAGCTATCATCAAAAAGATATATGCAAAGGGGGGAAAGACTAATTATGTAGTGAGAGTGAGAAAAATAAAAGTAAAGCAAATTATACAATACACTGGTATCCAATAAATGTTAAGAGATTTAGTAGAAATCTCCCAACACATTCTGCAAACAGTGTGCAAGATGTGCAAAAAGACATGACAAGAGTCACTCATGCTGGGAAGAGTAGATTATAATCTTTAGGGCTGGGTATTAAATCAATGAGATGTGAATCCATTGAAGTATTGTTTTTCTTTCTTTATCTTTTTGCTTTCAGTTTATCTTTTTGTTGTTATTTTATTTCTCCTGATATTGTTATTAATGAATATGTCTTAGATACAAACAGTACATTAAATATGTAAATAATAATGGAATTAATATGTTTTTAAACCAACTGAACAGGACATATGTTTAGAGATCTTGAAAGTATAACTTTATTTCATATTTTGTCATTTCCGTCCCTTAAACTAAGTACAATTATACTATTTTGATAATTTGTGAAAAATCTAATATTCTTCAAGATATTTTATTGCATATATTCATTGGGTAAGCAATTTAACAGAGAAAAAAATAAATGAAAAGCTGAGGTCTAAGCATAAGGCTTATTTACTTAATGTTGCTATCTAATTTATTCTTTTCATTTTCATGTCCTTGAATTTCTATTTTGAGCTTAAGACAAAACTAAATAAAACAAAAGCTATAATAATTGTGCCTAAAGCCAATCATTTAAAATATAGTACTATTTCTTAATGCAGAAGGCACTTCAAGATTGAACCATTTGTTATAGCAGATTATATTCTCTTGGAAAAATCTTAGGAAGTGGAATTAAAACATCAGAGGTACTATTGTTTGATATTATCACTTTACTCTCAACTGCTTCTCCCCTTTTATGTTGCACAGGAGAAAAAAAATTGTCATAATTCAATGTGAATTTTTTGTATAGTAAATAGGGCTCTAGCAGTAATGTTCAGTTATGTTAAAAGGGACAGGTATTTACTCATCATACTCATATCCTACTCTTGCAGAGTTATAATGACATATTGTATTGTTTTCTGGAAACCAATAATGTTTATAAAGTTTTAATATGGATTAAAATAAAATGTATATAGAGCTCCTTTCTGGAGAAATAAAGCATCATTCATTTTGGGTTGAACAAGGTATAACATTTTGCATCTAATTTTTGCTATAAATGCATTAATGAGAGAAAGACTTGTTTTTATTATTCTTTTGATTGTATTTATTAAGTGCCTACTATGATTCAAATACTGTAGTTTTATGTTATTAAAGCTTTAGGACCTAATTAATATAATTCTAATTTTAAAATTCTATATTATTTAAAACATTTAAAGATCCCTAAGGATAAGAATTGGATAAGAAAAGTTGAACTAAGATGGAGTGGAAAGAGTATTGGTCTAAGATGCAAAAGAACAAAGTGCTAGCAAATTTTCATAAAATTTTTGTATCAGTTGTTATACAACATCTTCAGTTTTGAGCCCTTAGCAGGATAATGTAAAATGGCTTTTATATATTGCAGCAATCATGATGAACTCATCCTACACATCAATTTATGCATAATTTCATTAATTCTAATACTTGTGGCAGTGATATTCCCAGTCTACCTTGAAAAAAACAAAAGTAAAATTTGTCTTTCACTTATTTTTTAGAATTTCACCATGGATGATGATGATGATGATGGTGTGTGTGTGTGTGTGTGTGTGTGTGTAATACTTCAAGTTAGACACAAGGACATAAATTACATGAATACCAATTTAAACAAAAATGTTTTTGGGTACAAGTATTTCTGCACTAGTGCCCTTTTCTGTTTATGGAAGTCAGCAACTTGAATGAGAAATAAAATTCAAATTGTCTTAGTGACCATGTAAGTCAGGACTAAGTTTACCATTGTTTTTCCTCTATTTTTTTATTCATATATGCAACTGACTTTCAGTAGAATAATTGTTATGATAAGCATTGTATTTAAGTTCTCAATTCTTATGGAAACCTTTCTGAATATTCCAAAATTTTGTTCTCTGACCCTCTTTTTCTTTGACTCACTCTTTGCATTTTATCTCCATGTTCTGTCTTTGTCTCTATTTTTCCATTTCCTCTCTCTGTTTCTCTTTTTCTGATTCCCTCCATTCCTTCCTCTTTTTTCTTTCACCTCTCTCTGTTTCTCTGTCAGTGAATCTCTCTTCTTTTATTTAACTTTCTTATCTGCATTGGTAGAGGTAGTGTATTTGTATATATATATATATATATATATATATATATATATATATATATATATAATATGTTTAAATTATATATGTATGTATTTAAACTAATAAATAAAAAATGCACAATAATGCCCCAAATTAGTTTTTTTCCTTTAACTTTTAAGCATATAAACTAAATGAATTTGTTTAAAAAGTGATTGAGCCAAATTATCTCAAGGTGACTGCTCAAATTATCATTATTTTGTTTTTCTTATTCCTAGCAAGGTACTATGAGGGAGAAACTTGAAGAATAAACTGTTGCTTGAATAACAAAATTATCATACCCCACAGGCGTAAGTGATTTGCATGTGCATACATCATATTACTTGATAGGGTCACAGGAGAGCAGCTACATGATGAGGTACACAGTATTACTATTTTTTTTTAAATTGTCTTCCTGTTTGACACAAAGATACTGGTCTTTTTGTTCATGAGTGGCTACTCAATTAATTATAAATGATGTTCTGCACTGACATGTCTTAGGCACACAATGAATTAATAAGGAAAACTACTCATAAAAATTGCCACATTACAGAGAAAAGTATAAGAACTCTGCATATGAGACTACAAAGGAAAACTGCTACCTAAAATCAAATAAATATTTTTTTTTCCTCTGTGGCATTTTTCGTATTTAATTCTGCTTCTCCCTCTATTTCTTTCTTTTCTTTTTCTGTATCACTCCCCTTCTTATCCTTATACCTTTTCCTCTTATTGGCCATTTATCAACTAAAATTTTTAAGGAAGAATCTTTCATCTACTTTGTAAAATTTCTCCTCTGCTATAGGCCATCAACATACTTTTTAACTTTGGATCTTAGGGCAGCAGTGAGGCACTGAGAAGTTAAGTGATTTTTTTATTGTCAGTCATAGAGCTAGTATACAGCAAACACAGAACTTAAAACTCCAAGGGCAGCTTTCTATCCCCTTAACTATAATAGCTTCTGGCTTCTCAGTTTACTCAATATTAATGAAGATATAAGTAGTTAACATATTATTGTACCCAAAATGAAAGGCATCTAAATTCCATATCTAGAAGAAATGCTTTCAGTTCCTTATACTGACAAATAATGCCTTTATGAATCTGAGAAAATCATTTAATCTCTCTCTGCCGGGGGCAACTATCTAAAGCTATAAATTGCTGAGAATTTCCCATCTGTGTTTGTAGAGGAAATATTTTCATGTGGAGTTCCCTAGACCAAGGGAATCACAAGTCCTATCCAATTAAAAAAAGCCCAAATACATACTGATTTTTAATGAATAAGTATAAAGACAAAAGCAGACTAATATAAAAATGAATCTTTGACTTTTGGAGTCTTTCCCCCAAGAAATATACACTCTAAGAAGGAAGTTCTATTCTATTTCATTCATATCTCACCTAGCAGCAGCAGTTAGAACCAACATACCAGAAATGCATTTTGGTAGTCAGTGATCCTAATATTTTAAATTATTTCCATGCAGAAATCCCATTATGATTGACACGATAAAGGTCCTGGCTTTTAATTGAGTAATGAAACTTTTCCACAACAAATATGCCAGTTGTAATTAATTAACTTGCCACTATCTTTATGTCAAAGCAGTGAAGAAAGACATATGTCTTCACCAGTACCTTTCATGTGACAAACTTAATCCTGCCAGTAGAAGTGAATATTAAGAATGAAATTGATAATTGGTTTCAAGATTACCTATGAAAATTAAATTTGGTAAAAGGCAAAAAATAGCTCCCTTCTCTGTCCAAGAACTTTAGGATAAAATTCTGTAAATTATTATAGTCTATTTAAGATCTATATAATTCAGCAAGTCAGATATTATTTGTCAGAATAACATAAGAAATTTAAAAATCAATATACACAATCTTGATTATATACAGTTATTTTTATGCTTATTCACTCATTAGCCTATAAGGTCTGTAAGAAAATTTGTTTTTTGTTTTGTTTTATTTCATTTTTGCCTTTTAATGTAAATCCTGAACTTAATGCAGTACCCAACAAATATAAATGTTTAATGAATGCTTATTAACTGATTGAGAAAAACAAAGGACCTTTATGCACTGGTATTTATGACAGAACTTGTATTTTTGTTATGGAAGAAATCTGATGAATACAGTGACCGCAGAAAACTGGTGATGAAGCATAGTTACAGCTTCATGATAAAGGAATTTTAGAACACTAGAGTTGAAGAAGGAGACACACATTTTCATATGTTGCCTATACATGGCTATTTTTTTGTTGATTATATTTATTTGTAAAAAGGAAGACTTTTTGGGCAGGACACCTTTCAGGAGTGGGATAGTTGAAGATTAATGAGAATAAATCAAATAAAAGAAACTAAAGAATGTCTATTAACATTTTTAAGAAAAGGAAGTTTAAAGAAGTTCACAAGGGGACTGAGATAAAATATCAGTATTCATGATAATTTTAATATATACTTTAAAATAAGCTATAGTAATGGAAATTCAAAGTTTCATATACAATATTTAATTCTGAAATACTATAGAAGGAGAATAGAAGAGAATCCAGGACAGAGTCTGGGGTTAGAGAAGATACCTATGATTAGTAACATATATGAAGATCTCTCAGTGGACCTAAGACAAGCAGGAGAAAAATTAGCAAACAGTAATTTCATGAAAACACAGATGTAATTATTTAATAAAATTTCTTTCTTAACCTTTAATATCATACCTGTAATTGCATGTTGGATATGCAAAAAATAGAGATACTATAAGATCTTAAGCTCAAAATGTATATAATGTAACTCATCTTTCTCCATCAAATTGTTCCCACTTTTAAGCTTTTCTATCATTAGTAAAATTATCAGCTGCTTCCTAGATACCCAGGTTTTCAAATGAATTTTCATCTTCCACTCCTCAATCTCCATTGACTTACATATCTGTACAAATTATGTTGTTTCTACCTTTGTAATATTTCTGGTATATATTCTCTACTCTTCTCTTCTCTTGTAATACAGCCACTACATCACAGCCAGCACATGAGGATACTGGCCCTCATCATGTCATTTCTGAAGTATTGCAATGCCTTTCTTGTTGATTTCCCTCCTTCAATGTCTTTCAGGCTTAGTTAATTCTCTTCTCAGTTGTCCAATGATCTTCCCAATGTTCAGGTATCACTATATCACTTTCTTATTTAGTAAATGCCAGTGGCTTTCTATTACCCCTGGGGCAGTTAAGCAATATAGTGCTGGTCCTGGAGTCAGCAAAATCTGAGTCAAAAAATTAGCTATGTTTTTAAAAAGGATAAAGATTGAGAAAGGATCATTAGATTTAACAATTAAGAGACAGCTGGCAATTTTGTAAAGAAACATTTCAGTTCAATTATGAAAACAAGATAGATTTCATAGAGCTTGGATTAAAATGAAAGGAAAAAAAAGTGGTAATACTAATTAGAGAGAGCTTTCTCAGGAAGTGTAGTCATGAAACGAACAAAAAAGGAAGGAGATGATAGTTATTGGAAATGATTAAATCAAGATTTTTTTTTTATTTTTGTTGCCATTTTTTCAGAATGGGGCATATATTAAGGAGCAGGGAAACAACATGTAAATAAGAAATCTTTAAGAGTAGTAAGAAGAGAAGGAAATTAGTGAGTATCATGTGCTGGAAGAGTCCAAATAAAATGGCATCACTTGTGCATTTAGTGAGGTTTGCCTTGAGAAGGAAATGGGCCACCTCTTAATGTGAGACAAGTATAAAGGAGTGCTGAAAGACATCTAATTAATATGAAATGAAAAGTACTATAAAAAGTAAAAAGAGAGAGCTCTAAGGAGCTGTTTTATTCCCTGTAAAAATATGAGGAGACTTTTTTAGTTGAGAAAGTGCAGGGAGAATATATCATGAGGTTTTGAGGAGGGAAAATATGGTTTTCATAGTCTGCTACAAATGATTGATGTAATCAATTAAAGAAGTGTAAATCTTTTTTTAAAGTGAGCACAGTTAAGATAATATAAGATACAACTGCTGTGAACCTACTGAACACAGTTTCACAGTTTTTTCTATTTACATCCTGTAGCACATGAATAGATAGGAAGTTAGTAAATGGGCAAGAGTAAGACAAGATTGGGTTATCAAGACTTGATTGGAAACAGGGAAAGGGTGAATAGTACTTAAGTCAAGAAAATAATATAGAATTGAACTGGTTTACCAAATGATGGCGACATCAAGGAATTTGCTGTTTCTGTGTGTAGTTGAGGTACATTGGAAAATTAGAAATATCAACATTTTTCATTACTATTAATTTAAAACCAGAATTTGGGATGAAAAGACCATAAGCCAGACCTTCACATTAGAGATTAAAAAATTGATATCTTGATGTCCAGTCATAAAACTGGTTGGTAGATTGGCAAAGAATAGAAGCTAGGTTTCCTGAAGAGGCAAGTTCTTTTCCATTATCCCACCTTATATCTTAAAAAATAAAGGAGACACACACACACACACACACACACACACACACACACACAGAGAACTCAAAAATTACCCACATTCATATATTATGTAATTCTTATAGGAGTGCTAAAGGATATAAAAATACATAAGATTACTTCTTAGTATGTCTAGTAGACAGTATTCACCACATCCCCCACCCCAATTCTCATTATTTTATTGTGTTTAAATGTTACTTCTCTCATTGGAATGAGAATTGTAAAGAGAGTCAATTCTTGGTTTTTTCTTTCTTTTTTTTCTCCTTTACTTAGCACAGTACCTGTCTCACAGTGGTTGTTTAATAAATGCTTGTTGACTTATTCAAATAAATTTTAAACGACTATTTTATATTTTTGCATGTATTTCTGTCTTTTTATCATAGAGTCTTTTGAGCCAGTATTCATCTGATCAGCCACAGTTGAACATACTGTACTGTGACTCTGATATAGTGATGTCATTTTGGCCCTCTTTAACCTTGAAAGGCAACAACCATGTGTGCTGTTGCCATTCAATATATAAATCACAATAATTGTTTCAAAATACCTTGAATGATGTCCAGTCCAACCCTATCAGGAAAAACAATATCTTGCGCAACATAACAAAAGTTTATATATGAACTCAAGGGGAATGCAGAACTCCTCAGGGCAGTTCATCCTAAATTAAATGTTATTGGGAAATGTTTAATAGCATCATAATATAATATAGTTAATGTCTATTTGTAGTTTTCTAAGTCAATATCCAGGTAACTATTTTCATTTGTGATTTCCACGATTATTGAATTACAATGTGCAAAGGAACTTCTATTGGGATCATAGAATGTAATTTATTTTAGGGGCAATTTGAAAGTCATAAAACAATATATAAATGTAATAACATAAAGGATATGTAGATCAGAGCTTTTAATTTGGTGTTGTATTATTGGAAGGCACGTTTATGTTGCTCTGTACAAATAGCAACTGCATCTGCATATACAAAGTGAAGCAAACATATAAATGATTTTTAAGAACAATTATCTCTATCACTAAGATGAAGAAAGGATTATTTTGGACAAGATATCTAGATATTTTCCTCAGTTTTCCACGTTATTTTGCTAATAAAGACATTTAAATTTGTTAAAGCAATTGCCTACATAATTCAACTGACTAATTTTAATTAAAGTTTAATAATCACTTTCATTATTAGTCCAGGGAACTGTATGTTATTAAAAAGTACAAGTCATGCTAATATATTAGCCTAAAACAAAATATTTCATATTTCCATAAAAAGCTTACATTCTAATGGAGAATTTGCATGTAATCAACTATATACTAAAACAGTAAATACAGGATAAATTAGAAATGATTAACAACAGGAAGGGACTATCTTAGACGGATTGAAAAAGACTTCTTGTAGAAGATAATGTTTTTTCTGGGAATTGAAGAAAGAAAAGAAGTTAGGTGATAGACTTGAGGTGAGAAAGAATTCCAGACATGAGGGATAGTCAATGATATAATGTGTTTTGTGCAAGAACAGTCAAAAAAAGCCAATGTCACTGGATCTTAGAGTACTCTATGGAGAGTAAAATGGTAAATAAGTGGGTCTCAAAAGGTATAAAAAGCCTGGAAAGCTAGGAAGAGATAACGATTTTTTTTTTTAAGATTTTGAATGAGAAATACTTGCCATTTAATCTTATAGTCATTTTAAAGGCAAAGGGGAAACAGGGATGTTTATTGTGTAGGAGATTGGGAAAATTGTTGAATCAGTGCTTTAATAAGATAAACTTTACAGTTGAGCAGAGGATAGTTTGGGACAGTCTTGAGTTACAGAAAGTAATCCAAATGCTAATGTAAATATTGATGAGGACCCTAAATCAAGTTGAAGGCAATGACAAAGAAGAAATGGGGATATATATGAAAGATATTATGAAGGCAAAATTGATAATTTTTAGAATAGAAAATGGCATGTAAAAGACAGTGAGGAGTGAAAGATGATACCTCCATTATCAGACGGGCTGACCAGGGGATTGTGATGTCAACATAGAGGTAAAGTGATGAAAAGTTTTATATCAAGAATACAGTAGCTAGGATATTCTTCAGTGGAAACTATACATTCTGGATGAAACTAACATAATGCAACTTATAAAATGTTGATGTTTTTATTAACCCCTAATTGGTTGTTTACCTTTTGATCTTTAAAGTAATATAATTGAAGTAAGATAAAATAGAAAACAGACAGTTAAATGTCACAGTGGTCTAAGAACTAGGACCTAGAGTTAGAAAAACTCATCTCCCTGAGTTTAAATCTGGCCTAGGTACTTACTAAGTATGTGTCCCTGGACAAGCTATTTAATCCTGTTTGCCTCAGTTTCATTTTCAGTAAAATGAAGTGGTGAAGAAAATGGCTAAACTACTTCAGTATTTTTGCCAAGAAAAGTTCAGAAGGGATTATGAAATAGTTGGACATAATTGAAATCAATTGAACAATAATATTGAAAATATTGAAAATGTTGAGTACAAAGGTAATAATCTAATTCATTAAATGTATGATTAGCCCTTGCTAGTAATTGGAAGCTAATTCAAAGATTTAATTTTTTCTGGAAGAATATTCCAGAATCAAAAATATTCTTTCAAAATCCTACATAGCTTTTATATGAAAAATAACCTTCAGGGTATCTTTATCTTTGATTTATGGAGAACACAGGCATTCTACTCTGTCCAGGTTCAAGGAATCCACTGCTCAGAGAACTTCAATTTAACTAAAAAATGCACACACACACAAACAAATAGTGACAGAAAGAGAGACAAAGGAAAGTAGTAAACGCAGTTTACCCATGAAATTAAACTTGCAGATTCAAAGAGAAACCCATGTTTGCCCTGTGATACCTCCCTGTTGATTTTCCTTTTGCCATTATTTCTGCTTTTTGTTTCTGAACATACCACTCCATTTGTGCAGTTTAGGTAAATTATTAACACATTAAATTTTTATCTCTCTTAAGTGGATTCTCACAAAATGTTTGTGGCTCTTGGTTTTGTCAAGACTTTTTCCTTTTTTTTTCATTTTAAGTTTAAAAAGTTTTTGAACCTAGAGCAAACTATATTTAGTAATCAAAAATAACAATTTGTTCTTTAATAAGAAAAAAAAGTCATGTATTATGACCAATCACAGTTTGTAGCATTTAGTAAACCAGTAAAACATTCATTTTCCTAATTTTATTGCATTTTGTCCCTTCTTATGCTTATCTAGGTAGCCGAACCATCAGACCAATTACAACAATATAAAAAGGGTCATGACAAAGTAGTGTTTTTTTTGCTTTGTTTTGTGTGTGTGTGTGTGTGTGTGTGTATGTGTGTGTGCTTATTTTTCTGTTCTTCTATACAATTCAGCACAAAACTTGATGAAAGAAGTTCAACAAAGTACTTTCACAACGAACCTATGAAACCTGATGTTTCAACATGAGGAAACTTTCAAATATGTTAACTCCTAAACAGGCTGGGGTATACTCATAGGAAGAAAATATGATTTCCAAGTGATGTTCAAGGGGCACTAATCTTAACAATTGTCCAGCTGAAAGAATGATGATACAAATTTATTGGTAGTTAAATTTAAGTAGCACTTGTGGCAGTAATCACTGATGAGATCCAAATCAGTGCAAATTCATATGCCAACTCCAGAGACTGCTATGGCAACATTGCAGCTTTCTCTCTGTCTGTTTATTGCTTAGTTATCATATACCAAAGAGCTGTAATAAATGTATTGAAAAATATTACTATTAATAATGATTTTAAGCTACTACATTCTTCTAGTAATTTACATTTTCTTTAGAATCATAAATATCTGTGAGTAAAAATTATCATTATAAAAAAAGAAATCTAACTTAATGCTTCAACTCCAATTTTGTAACAGAGAGGATAAATTCTACTTGAGGCATTAAGTTAGATTTACATAGACTCCAGGGGTCATACTGGAAAATATATGAAGACTCATTCACCCATCCACAAATAGTAACCTGTTAGTAGCAAAAATGTCTACTTTTGGTGTTCCCACCCTAAAAAAGACATTGCAATTGTGATGCTGTACAGTCATACCTTTTTTTTCCCTTGAGGCAATTGGGTTTAAGTGACTTGCCTAGGGTCACACAGCTAGGGAATGTTAAGTGTCTGAGACCAGATTTTAACTCAGGTCTTCCTGACTTCAGGCTGGTGCTCTATCCATTGTGCCACCTAGCTGGCCCCTCAAATTTCTTTATTTTTTGAATGCAAAAAAATATACATATATATGTGTCCCTGAATGTGATATATGTATATGCATATACATATGTATATATATATATATGTATATATATACTATTACTCTTCCTAAATATAGACACATACATATGTACATATAAATTTATACATGTACATACCCATATATATATATAGTGTGTGAATTTAAAAACACAAATATATTATGGATATATATGTGTACATATATGGAGATAATACATGCAAACATAAATACACATATACCCTTTATATAGATAGATAGACAGATAGATTTAAGCAACTTTTATGATTCCTTTTTTATGGAAAATTCTTTTTAAAAATTAGAGTTAGAAATTTGGCCAGGACATTAATGGGTTAGGAATTTTCTGAGCATCATACAGTGAATATCTGTCACAGGTAGAACATGAATGTAGGTCTTCCTGATTTAAACAAACTATTCACCCACTGTTACCCTTCTTCTGATACTTTTACATAAATAAAAATAATAAATTTGTATATGTCCATGAGAAAATTTTCTACCTAGCTAGATTGTCAAGAAATGATGATACAAAATAGAACATTAGAACCATTCCCAATAAGATCAGGAGTGAAACAAGGCTGCCCACTGTCACCATTACTATTTAATATTGCATTAGAAATGTTAGCTTTGGCAATAAGAGAAGAAAAAGAGATAAAAGGAATTAGAGTAGGTAATGAAGAAACCAAATTATCACTCTTTGCAGATGACATGATGGCTTATTTAGAGAACCCTAGAGACTCAACTAAAAAACTACTAGAAACAATTCACAACTTTAGTAAAGTTGCAGGATCCAAAATAAATCCACATAAATCATCAGCATTTTTATATATTACCAACAAAGTTCAGCAGCAAGAAATAGAAAAAGAAATTCCATTCAGAATAACGGATCATAGCATAAAATATTTGGGAATCTATCTGCCAAGAAAATGTCAGAAACTATATGAACTAAACTACAAAACACTTTCCACACAAATAAAATCAGACCTAGTCAATTGGAAAAACATTAAGTGCTCATGGGTAGGCCGAGCGAATATAATAAAAATGACAATACTACCCAAACTAATCTACTTATTTAGTGCCATACCAATGAAACTCCCAAAAATTATTTTACAGACCTAGAAAAAATAGTAGCAAAGTTCATTTGGAAGAACAAACGGTCAAGGATTTCAAGGGAATTAATGAAAAAAAAAGGCAGATGAAGGTGGCCTTGCTGTACCAGATATAAAACTGTATTATAAAGCAGCGGTCATCAAAACCATTTGGTACTGGCTAAGAAATAGAGCAGTCGATCAGTGGCACAGGATAGGATATCAGGACAAGCTAGGTAATAACATTAGCAATTTAGTGTTTCATAAACCCAAAGACCCCAGCTTTTGGGATAAGTACTCACTATTCGGCAAAAGTGCTGGGATAATTGGAAACTAGTGTGGAAGAAATTAAGGCTGGACCCACACCAAACACCGAACACCAAGATAAGATCTAAATGGGTTCATGATCTAGATATAAAGAGTGATATTATAACCAAATTAGAGGAACATAGGATAGTTTACCTCTCAGCCCTGTGGAGATGTAATAAATTTATGTCCAAAGAAGATCTGGAACTCTTAATTGAACACCAGATAGATAATTTTGATTATATTAAGTTAAAAAGTTTCTGTACTAACGAAACTAATGCAGACAAGATTAGAAGGGAAGCATCAAATTAGGAAAACATCTTTACATTTAAGGGTTCTGATAAAGGTCTCATCTCTAAGATATATAGAGAATTGTCTCACATTTATAAGAATTCAAGCCATTCTCCAATTGATAAATGATCAAAGGATATGAACAATTTTCAGATGAGGAAATTAAAACTATTTATAATCATGTGAAAAGGTGCTCCAAATCAATATTGATCAGAGAAATGCAAATTAAGACAACTCTGAGGTACCACTACACAAGTCAGATTGGCTAAAATGACAGGAAAAGATAATGATGAATGTTGGCGGGGATGTGGGAAGGCTGGGACACTGATGCATTGTTGGTGGAGCTGTGAACGGATCCAACCATTCTGGAGAGCAATTTGGAGCTATGCTTAAAAAGTTATCAAACTATGCATACCCTTTGACCCAGCAGTGTTTCTATTGGGCTTATATCCCAAAGAAATCATAAAAGAAGGAAAGGGCCCCACATGTGCAAGAATGTTTGTGGCAGCCCTTTTTGTAGTGGCTAGAAACTGGAAACTGAAGGGATGTCCATCAATTGGAGAGTGGCTGAATAAATTATGGTATATGAATGTTATGGAATATTATGGCTCTGTAGGAAACGACCAGCAGGACAATTTCAGAGCGGCCTGGAGAGACTTGCATGAACTGATGCTGAGTGAGATGAGCAGAACCAGGAGATCATTGTACGTGGCAACAACAGTACTATATGAGGATCAGTTCTAAGGGACATGACTCTCTTCAACAATGAAATGCTTCAAACCAATTACAATTTTTCAGTGAAGAAGGCCATATACACCCAGAGAGAGGGATGTGAAATGTGGACCACAACATAACATTTTCATGTTCTCTATTGATGTTTGTTTGCATTGTATTTCCTTTATCGGATTATTCTTTCTTATAGATACGATTTCTCCTGAACAAAAAATTGATGTGTGGCAATAACTATACATATATTCGATTTAAGTATTCTAACATGATTATCATGTAGTGGATATCCTGCTATCTAGGGGAGGGGTGGGGAGTAGGGGGGAAAAATTTGTAACAGAAAGCTTTGTAAGGGTTAATGTTTAGGAATTACCCATACATATGTTTTGCAAATAAAAAATATTAATACAAAAAATAAAATTAAAAAATAAACTTAAAAATATAGAAGAACATTATGGAAATGTATATTATATATATATTAATATATAATATTTATAGATAGTATTTTTGGTGACCTCAAAATCAAAATGACTTGGACTGAAATCTTTCCTCTGACACATACTAGCTATATGGCACTGGACAAGTCACTTAATCTTATAGTGACCCACTGTCAAAAAAACAAAGTTTTAAAGAAGATATTGCTATTCACTGGAAGAAGGTAGGAGAATTCCCAGTACTGTTCATATGAGAGACAAAGAAACAGAGAGAAAAAGAGAGGCAGAGACAGAGAGACAAAGAGAGGGTAGAAATAACAGTGAGAGACCACAGTAAAAGTTTGTATTTTGGGACCATAGCTGGTAACTACTACTGCAGATCAATTTGCATCTTGACTTCTAAAAATACTGCTCCCACTCTCCAATTTCTGTGCTTCTCTTTAAAATACCCTATAGATATAATTAGCTCAGAGTAAAGTTATTTACTGAAAAGACAGTAAAAATATGAACTATAACACATTTTTTCCTTAAATCTGGGACACTCTCACATATTGCAAAGCATTAATGAGAAGAGTAAGTATAAGTAAGTATATTGGTAGTGGGACACATTTGGGTAACACGTGGTCAAATCATGCCTCCAGCACTGAAAAGCCCTGAAATCCTTTTATTTATTTATTATTTTTCATGATGTCTAAGTTTTGTTCTTTCCCCAGATAAATAGTTTCTGTTGGGTAGTCCCCTTATTCAAACTTTTTGGGTCTCTTAATTTTGCAATGTTGTATCTAACTTTCTCTTGAATCCATAGCTAACATCGCTGCTTCTTTTTCTGCCATTTTTTATGTGACTTAGCCGAGTGACCTCTCAGAGAACAAGCCTTTCTCCTTTTAAGAGTCTGTTATGGGGCAGCTAGGTGGTGTAGTAGATAGAGTGCCAGCCCTAATGTCAGGAGTACCTGAGTTTAAATCTGGCCTTAGATACTTAACACGTTCTACCTGTGTGACCCTAGGCAAGTCAATTAACCCCAATTGCCTAGCAATAAAATAAAATTACTAATAATAGGATGTTATGATCCAAGACTTTGGATAGAAAATACCATCTGCATTCACAGAACTGTGTAGATCAAATGTAAATCAACACATGTTATGTTCCCTTCTTTTTGATTTACACTTTCCCATGTTTTTTTCCCTTTTGTTCTGATTTTTCTCTCCCAACATAATTCAGAAAACAATGTATATTAAAAATAAATAAACAAAAAATTGTAAACTCTAGGTAAAGACTCTTTTTCCTTTAACATTTAAACCTTATCCCTATGTTTTGTATCATAATCAATAATAGACACAAAAAAATGACCAAGAATTATTAAAACACATAGATTTAATTTTAAGTATCAATTCTAAAGTTTTGATTTAATGTACTCTACTTTCTTCACAGTTCAAGCAAACACACATACATCACTTCTGTCATTTAAATAGGGCATTTTTGATGAAAAATCAGGAAATGCCTTTAGCCATAGGTAAAATATTTCTATTATAATATTTTAAATTAAAGACTGAATACGTAGCTGTTTCAACCTTGTATTTTTCCAACTGTGGCAATTTATTTATTGTTCATTTATCCAAAACATATTTTTAATTGTTATACCCTGTGTACCTTGATTTTTAATCAGGTTATTCATAGTCTATATTTTGTTTTACAAGTACTAGGTAATTAAATTCAGATTTTATTTTCTCAAAATTATTTACTAATGAAATCATTTTCCAGTCTTTCACATTTTCCTATATTTCTTCCTTCCTACAATTACAGTTTTAACAAAAGTACTTGTCACTCCTTTATATATTCTATACTTTTCTTCCTCCATGTCTTTGATCATATTGTGTCCTGTCCCTGGAATATCTTACCCTCATTCCCACAAAGTTTTTTATCCAGCTGTAAAAGGGATGTGTTCCTTGTCCTGAAACCAATTTATTAACTAACAAGAACTCTATGTCTTGATATCTTTATCAAATGTGGAGTCACTTTGAATTACAAAGTCAATGAATCAAAGGTTTAGAATTGATGTGAATAATTCCTAGACATGTCTATTATATCAACAAAGGCATAAACTAGGCAACAATATAGTTAATAAAGCCAGAAAAAAATGAAATGTGTCTATTCTTAAAATGACATCAGGTGAGGCAATGAATTGTGTGTGACTAATTGAAATAGACACACCTATGGATCAATCAATGTACAAAGACACTCCAGGAGGATTCTAGAAACTGCTTTAGTAGTCTAGTTGTTGCTTTACTCTTCAGGAGTATGTTTAGATGGAACAACCTTTATACTTGTAGGGGGTAGAGGGAAGGAGGTGGTATCACACACTCTATCTCACACATACTCACTCATCCCTGATATTGATCATATCACAGGAATAAGAATAATAACAAGCAGAGCCAAGCAAAATCTAACATAAGACTATCTAGGCACAGCTTCAGAATTCCACAAGAACCTCAATATTTAAACAAAAATTATTGAGGAATCCCAGAGCCTGTGAGTTTACCTCACTCCTACTTTGTGAGCTCTTGTACCCAGGAGCAGAATTCATCTTTTAAAAAATGAGCAAAAAACCAAAAAGAACAGTGACCATAGAAAGCTAAGATCAAGATCACTTTGCCCTAAACCTGAAGTTTTTTTTTTTTTTTTAAAGAAAATATCTTTGACTCTTGGTGAATTCTTTTTTACAAATTTCTTTTAATGAATTTCCTTAGTAATATGAATGAAGGGTTGCAGATAGCAAAAAAAAATAAATAAATAATAGTTATGTAATGGACACTTGTGAATTATACTATTAAAAAACCTGGGGCAGCTAGGTGCTACAGTGGATAAAGCACCAGCCCTGAAGTCAGGAGTACCTGAGTTCAAATCTGGTCTCAGACATTTAACATTCCCTAGCTGTGTGACCTTGGGCAAGTCACTTAACCTCAATTGCCTCAGCAAAAAAGCAAAAAAAAAAAAAAACTATCCTCACTTAGAAAATCAGGGTAGAAGTAGTAAATTACCTTCTGCAGATCCAACCCAAGAAACTAGTTTCAAATTGAGAAATATCCCCATGGAAAATCCTAAACATATTTTAGCATAATAGAGCATTTTAAGATTTGCAAAGTGTTTATATATATATATATATATATATATATACATATATATATACATATATATATACATATATATATA
>JAJPUD010009916.1:2619-31963 GCA_023553655.1 Myrmecobius fasciatus | reverse complement strand
ATATATATATATATACACACACACATATATATATATATATATACATACATATATTATTTCCCGATTCTTGCAAAAACCCTTACAGATTGATATTATTGTTATCCTCATTTTTAAAGATGAAGAAATTGAGATACATAGAGGTTTCTTATAATATACTTTATGCTCAAATATTCTTGAATCAAAGTCTTGAGTTATTTTTACTGTTTCACTCAATAACCTCCAGATCATTTAAAGTCCCAATAAAACCTGTAGGAAGTCTTCCTTAATGCTACTAATCTGAAATGACCTTCCTTGCTTACCCTTTAAAATTTAATGTGAAAGGGGCAGAGCCTAGATGGTGAAGAGAAAGCAGAAAGTTGTCTGAGGATTCTTCAGTTTTCCTCAGAAAAAAAAATAAATCAAGCCTCTAAAAGAATTCTGGAGTAATAGAATTAAAAAAAAAATTGGAGTGAAAAAAAAATCCAGCTTCCAGCTCAAGATAACTTAGACTTCAGGAAAGATGTTTCATTTAATTAAAAGGAAAGCACAGCCCAGAACAGGAAGTGTTCGGACAAGGCAGAAGGAGGCTTTTACCCACAGTGCAAAAAGCCAATGACAAGTAGTACATCTGTGAACCCTTCAGCCCCAGATCAGCAGGCAAACTGCCAGCTCCAGAACCCAGAGAACAAGGGGCACAACTAGACTGAGTCACCGGAGTGCAGTAGGCAAGCCACTAGTCCTAGAGGCCTCAGCACAGTAAGCCAGTGACCAGGCTCTTGCATTTCAGTGCAAGAATCTTGGAACAGTGCCTCCTGAACCTCCAGGAGCATGGGTCAATTTAATAAAAAGAGCAAAAAACAATAAGTCTTGACTATAGAAAGCTACTATGGCAACAGGGAAGATAAAAGGCAAATATAGTAAAGGAGAACAAGGTCAAAATTTCTTGTCACCAAGCCTCTAATTGAGCTCAAGCTCTAAAACGTTCTTGGAAGATCTAAGAAAGGATTTAAAAAATTAAAAAAAAAAGAGTAAAAAACAAAAAAGTCTTGACTATAGAAAGCTATTATGGCAACAGGGAAGATAAAAGGCAAATATAATAAAGGAGAACAATTTCTTGTCACCAAGCCTCTAATTGAGCTCAAGCTCTAAAACATTCTTGGAAGATCTAAGAAAGGATTTAAAAAATCAAACAAGAGAGTTAAAAAGAAAATTGGGAGAAATAAATGAGAGTTATGGAAAAGAATTTTTAAAAAGTCAAGAACTTCAAAAAGGAAGCACAAAAATGGAATGAAGAAAACAACACTTTAGTATACAAGGGGGAAAATTTTAGTGAAGAAAAAGAAATGTCCTTTAAAAGTAGAATTTGGGGTAGTTAGGTAGTACAGTGGATAGAGTACTTGCTCTGGAGTCAAGAGATCTTGAGTTCAAATTTGCCCTTACATATCTGACAAGTATTAGCTGTGTGACTTATTTTTTTTTAATCTTGATTCACACACACTTGCACACATACAGAGTAGAATTGGCCGAATGAAGCATGAGTACAAAAGTGAATGGAAGAAAATAATTCCTTAACAATTAAAATTGGCATGATATATCAAGAATCAGTCAAACAGAATAAAAAGAAAAGAAAAACATAAAAGAAAATATAAAATATCTCATTGAAAAGACAACTGACCTGGATGATATATCCAGGAGATATAATTGAAGATTTATTGAACTACCTAAAGCCATTATTTAAAAAAACAAAACAAAAAACAAAACAAAACAAAACAAAAAGCCTAGACAGCATAATTTAAGAATGCTCAAAGAAAAAACCAAAACAACAACAACAACAAAATTCTTTGATATCCTTAGAGCCAAAGAGTAAAATAGTCATTGAAAAAATATTCCAGTTGCTTCCCGAAAGAGATACCAAAATGAAAACTCCAAGGAATCTGGTAATCAAATTTCAGGACTATCAGTTCAAGGGAAAAAATGCTGCAAGCAGCCAGAAAGAAACAATTCAAATATAAATGAGTCATGGTCAGAATTACACAGAACTTGTCAGCTTCTACATTAAAAAATTGTAGGTCTTGGAATATGATATTCCCCACGGCAAAAGTTCTTGAATTACAACAATTAACTGAGCATAATCTTTCAGCAGAAAAGGTAGATGACAGTCAGTGAAATTGGGAACTTTTAAACTTTCCTGATTAAAAAATAAAATAAAATAAAAATAAAACCCAGAGTTGAACAGAAAATTTGATCTTCAAATACAAGACTCAAGAAAAGCATAAATATGTAAGCAAGAAAGAAACAACAACATGGTATTCAATAAGGTTAAACTTTTTACATCTTTACATAGAAAAATGATACGTGTAAGTCTCAAGATTTAGGACTGATAGAAGGGAAATACTTAGAGGTTGTGGGGTTAAATTATTTTTCATGAGATGAATTAAATAAGGGATAAAAATAAGGATGTTACTGAAAGAAAAGAGAATAGGGAGAAAAATGAGGTACATTATATCATATGAAGGACACAAAGAACAATTTACAGTAGAGGGGAAAGGGAGTGAGTGAGCATTGTTTGAACCTTACTCATATCAGGTTTGCCTAAAAGAGGGAATTACATACAATTCAATTGAAGGGAAAAGTTTATCGGAAGCTATTTGAAAATAGGAGGAGAAAAGGGAAAGGAAAGGGAGAAGAGGAAGATAGAAGGGAGAGTAGATTGAATGAAATGGTGGTCAGAAGAAAAACATTGATGAGGGAGAACAGGGTGAAAGGAGAGAGAAGAATACTAATAGAGTAGGGGAAATAGGATGGAAGCAAATACACATTAATCATAATTGTAAATGTGAATGGGATGAATTGCCCCATGAAAACAAATAGGATAGAAAACTGAATCCTATAATATATTGTTTATAAGACAAACAAACCAGTGACAGCCAAATATTTGAAGCAGAGACATGTACACAGAGTAAATGTAAAAGGATAGAGAAGAATTTTTACTTAAGTAAAAATTAATAAACAAACAAATAAAAAGCAGGCATAGCAATCTTGATATCAGACAAAGCAAAAGAAAAAGTAGATCTAGTTAAAAGAGATAAGGAAGGAAATTACATTTGCTGAAAAGTATCTTGGATTTCTCAGATTTCCATAGACTAGAGATTCTTAAACTTTTTTCACTAAAGAAGGAGGCCTCACTGTGCCAGATCTAAAAGTATAGTATATTTTTAAATGTTTTTTTATTTATCTATTTATTTATTTTTGCTGAGGCAATTGGGGTTAAGTGACTTGCCCGGGGTCACACAGCTAGGAACTCTTAAGTGTCTGAGATAAGATTTGAAATCTGGTCCTCCTGATTTCAGGGCTGATGCTCTATCCATTGTGCCACCTAGCTGCCCCCTAAAAGTATATTATAAAACAGCAATTCAAAACTAATTGTTACTGATTAATAAATAGCATGGTGAATCAGTAGAATATATTAGGTCCACAAGATACAATAGAACTGATTATATTAATCTAGTATTGGGGGAAAATATAAGACTTTGCATTCTGAGGTAGGAACTCATTATTTGACAAAAACTGCTAGTAAATTAGAAAGCATTATGGCAGAAACTTGCAAAGACTAAAATCTCACACTACATACTACAATATGGTCAAAATGAATATTGATTTAGGCATAAAGTATAATGCCATAGACAAATGAAGAGAGCAAAAAGTATCTGCCAGATCTTTGGAGAAGGAAAGAATTTAAGAGGAAAGAAGAGATAGAGAGCATTATGAAATGTAAAATGGATGATTTTGATCATATTAAATTAAAAATGTTTTTGCACAAATTAAAACAATGTGATTGCATATAAGGAAAGCTGAGAAAGTATTTTTATCCCAAATGTTTCTGGAAGGCCCCATTTCTAAAATATATAGAGTACTGAATCAAATGTATAAGAATACAAATCATACTTCAATTGATAAATGCTCAAAGATATGAGAATGTGGGTTCTAGATGAAGACATTAAAAGTATCTATGAAAAAGTGCTCTACATCATTGTTGATTAGAGAAATGCAAATTAAAACAACTCTGAGGTAACACCTTGTAGCTATAAGATTGGTTAAGATAGAAAAGGAAAATGATACATATTGGGGAAAGATGTGGGAAAATTGTTACAAACATGCTGTGTTGGTGGAATTGTGAATTATTTCGATTATTCTAAAGAACAATGGAATTATGATCAAAGGGCTATAAAATTGTGCATATTCTTTGATTCAGCAATACCACTACTACATTGGTATCCCAAAGAGATAATAAAAAGGGGAAATGATCTGTATATAGAAAAAATATTAATAGCAGTTCTTTTTGTGGAGGGAAAGAATTAGAAATTGAGGGGATGGCCATCAACTGGGGAATGGCTGAACAAATTATGGTATATGAAAGTAATGAAATACTATTGTGTTATAAGAAATGTTGAATAGGCATATTTTAGAAAAAAACTGGAAAGACTTCAATTGATGCTGAGTTAAATGACTCAAACCAGGAGACCATTGTACAGAATAACAGCAACAACAGTGTGATGATCAACTATAATTGAGTTGTCTCTTCTTAACAATACAATGATCTCAGACTATTCCAAAAGACTGATGATATGAAATTATATCCACCTCCAGAGAAAGAACTATGAGTTCTAAATGCATATTGAAGCATATTTCTTTTTCTTTTCTTTCTTTTTTTCTATTTTTTGTGGCTTTTCCCCTTTGTTATGTTTTTCTTTCACAGCATAAATATGGAAATATGGTTACACATTTATCAAATTGCTTGCTGTCTTGGGAAGGATTGATGGGAGGAAAAAGAGAAAAAATTGAAACTTGGAGTCTTATAAAAAATGAATGTTGCACAAAAACAATGGAGCATTAAAAATAACAACAATCATATATATTTTCTCATTAGATAATTAAACTTTTATAGCTGAATATTCAGATACCCATCTCTTTCTTGGAATCTAGACAAATGCAGAGAGAACATAAGGAAGTGAACATACAGGGGCAGCTAGGTGGCGCAGTGGATAGAGCACCAGCCCTGAAATTAGGAGGACCTGAGTTCAAATCTAGTCTCAGACTCTTAATATTCCCTAGCTGTGTGACCTTGGGTAAGTCACTTAACCCCAATTACCTCAGCAAAAAGCAAAAAAAAAAAAAAAAAAAAAAAAAGGAAGTGAACATACAGTATATAATCCCGGGAATGTCTTTAACAATTTGGAATTATATGAAATGTGACTCTTTAAAAATCTAGAATCTAATAGAAATACTTCACAAAATATTTTGTTTACAATTTCCATTTAAAATCATGTACTTTCTCATAATTATTTATTCATGTCATACCATTGTTTTGTATTAGCAGTTCCTTGAAAACAAGGGCGGTATCTCATCTAAAATTTGACCCCACAAGGCCTGTCACCATCTTCTGTACACAACTATATGTAATTAATATTTGTTTAATTAATTGAATTTACTGTAAGCAAAGGTTAGGTCACCATTTGAATATTGTCAAGGCCAATGAGTATATATATATATATACATATATATATATATGTATATATATATATATGTATATATATATATATATACATATATATATATATATATATATAAACACTTTTGTGGACAGAAATTGCATCATTCACTTTAGCTATTATACCAAAGTCTAGTATTTGATTATGAATACGAGTTATTTGTTTGTTGACAATTCATCATTGCCACTGTTAAAACAACTCAAAGCATATGCCCTACTGAAGATGAATTATTATTGTCTTATTGTAAAGTAGGATGTCAGATTCCTTCTACATCAGAAAATCAAGTAGCTCAATCCCCTCATTAAAGAGGAGAGCAAACTGAATTACGGTCATGAGCTGACTTGTTTAAAGTTGCACAGGAACTAATTCCTATTCTAGAAATATTATAAGGAATCTGCACATTAATACCTCAGTTTCCTCATCTTCATGATAGGATAGATTGACTAACTTAACAGAGAGATTTACATTGAGAAGTTGTTAAAAAATATCCCAAGTATCTCCATTTTAATAAACCTCAGCTCTGTCCATGCACAGTAGTATTTTCCAAAGTAAAATGCTAAGTAAAAATCTGTTTAGAAATGGAAAACTTCAGTCTAAACTACAGATATTCAGTCTGTCAGACACCAAGCATCTGAACAATAAACACATTACTTTCTACCATACATTTGTTTTCATGTGAATACATTTAAAAATCTCACAAATAATGATTTACAAATCTTTCCCAAACATCACATAAGCTGTTAAAAATAGTCTTCCCCAAAAATTGCATATATTTCTTTTGGAGGCAATATATTTTGAAGAGATGAAATTAGATATGTGGAGTTCCTGGTATTTTCTTTTCAATTCAAAGCAGTGAAATGCATGTCTTCCTAAATAGCCCATTAATCAGAAAAACTAGAAACTATTCATCACAGCTCAGTATAACAATTCTTTCAGATGTTCTGATCTCTGTTTGGGTATATGTTTCTAAATTGCTTACTCTTGGGCATTCTCACCATTTGAAGATAAAATATCATTTCATCATCCCAAAATTTCCTCTATAATGATCTAAAAATGTGCCATTCATTTTAAAAAGATTTTGGCATCTCGACAAGATGAAATAGCTCTGTATTTGGATTGTGACTGACTTGAAATATATGATTATTAAAACATTGCTTTTTTTCTTGACAAAATTCAGGTACATATAAAAAGAAAGAATGACATTTATCATAAAAGAAGACTGAAAAAAGCTTAAGATAGAAATAAAATACTAGAATAAAGAGGGTGTGGTTTTGTTGTTGTTTTATTAGTTCTCAATATACCACCTTTTAAGTCATGAGCTTCTGTGGACCAATCAATTGAAAATGTTAAACAAAGATCTTAATGTTTCCATTTATGTTCATTATGTATATGTACATACATGTGTATAAATATATACATTAATATATATATAATATATATATATATATATACTAGATAACGACAATCTTTAAAATAGTCCACCCAATTCAGAAGCAGGCAGATTTTTTTGTTTTTATTTATCCTTTGTTCCATGATGCTAGTAAGGTGATGCTATGACATGCAAATGAATTGGATTTAAATTGGGGGGATGGATGTCAAGAAACCAGTCTTACTTTCTCCTACATAGCCATCTGGGTCCAGTTGCAAGATATAGATTTGGAAGACTGTAGATGGTAAGTGATATAGTGAATAGAGCAAAAGGCCATGCCTCAGGAAGAACTGAATTTAAATTTGGCTTCAGAACTTAAGTTACTTTTGTGACTGAGAAAATGATTGCATTACCCTCAACTTAAAATAGCAGCTACCCTGCAAGCTTTTCATAAAAATGAAACATAATTTCTAAAATTATTTAGTACAGTGACTAGCATATAATAAACAATAACTGGTAGCTAACATTAAAGTATTATTTTTAAAAATAATTATTATTTGAAAAACAAGAAGTGAGCATTACATTTTGAATGCATTATATGGGGTTATATGGTCTTGGACATTAGGCAGTAGATCACATATATTCAGACCAAACTGAAGATTGCCAGTTTGATCTGAATATATGTATACAACTTTAATCTAACTTTAATATCCTGGAATGATGATATTTCTTGATAAAAATTAAATGTTGAGGTGAATTTTTTTTCATTAACTCACATTATAAGCTGCAATTTCATTTTTTATGAGTAGCTGTCAATAAAATGAAATATAATTGATAATTTCATAAATACAATATGTAAAATATCATGTTATACATGTAAAAGATACAGTATGATCACTGGCTTGTCCCTATGACCTGGTAAGTTCTGTCTCCTCATCTCTGCCACTTAAAGTCCCTGTCTTCCTTTAAGACTAACAACTTCTATAAAATGTTTTATAAGAGTTCTTTGCCAACTCCTCTTCCCCAGCACTGTTAATGTCTTCCTTCTGCAATTAATTTTCATCTTCCCTTGCCTTGCCTTCTCTAACCTTCCTTTCTTTTCTCTTCTCTCTTCCTCTCTTTCAATATATATTTTATGCACATATTTACTGATATTTTAATAGGAGAAATGATTTTATTAGGTATAAAATCATTTTTGTATTATTTTTTTAGAAAATTTTGAGTTCCAAAATATTCTTTTTTCTTCCCTTCCCTTTCCTCTTCCTAAAATGGTAAGCAATTTGACATGGGTTATATACGTGCAGTCTTCTAAATCACATTTCCATATTATTTACAGTTGTGAAAGAAGAACCAAGTAAAAGGGAGAAAAAAGAAAATAGTGAAAATAGGGTGCTTTATTCAGAATCTATTAGCTCTTTCTCTGTGGATAGCACTTTCCATCAGGACTTCTTTGTAACTGTCTTAGATATTTGTTTTGCTGAGAAGAACTAAGTTATTCATAGTTCATCACCACAGAATGTTATTTTTACTGTCAATAATGTTTTTCTGGTTCTACTTATTTCACTGTTCCTCAGTTCCTACAAGTCTTTCTAGGTTTTTCTGAAATCGCTTGGTCATTTCTTTTCACACAACAACATTGAATTACATTCATATTAATACAACTTGTTCAACCATTCTCCACTTCAGAGACATCCACACAATTTCCAAATTTTCTGCAAATATATTTTATTAAAACCAATGTTTTCACATTCATGTGTTCATTTATTCATCACTGACTCTCTGGGATGCTGTTTTTGTCATTTCCTTCTTCATCCATCCTCTTCCATGCCCTCCCCTCCTCCCCCCCCCAAAAAAAAACAGAAAAGAAAGAAAATTTAATTCCTTTCAAGTCTGAATCTCACATGTTGTTCATGGAACATATTTCTCAGCAGAAAGTAACACACTGTACAAATACAAAAGTAAATCCACCATGGCAAAATGCCATGATGTGAGTTGAAGTTATCTCATAAAAACATGCCTCTGGGATAATTTCATCCATGTTACTGGGCTTTCTTCCATACCTCAGTGGTCAAAGCAATAAGAACTTAATAAACCCATTCAGTTTGACAGTTGGCCTGAAGGTACTAGTGGAAGGTTTTAAGGATGAATCAGGAGGGAGATAAAGAAAAAGGAAAAATCAGAGAAAAGAGTACCCTTTTCTCCATTTTGGGATTTGCTGAACCTCGAAGAAAGCAAAAAAAAAATTTATAAAAAGGTTCATTCATTAAATCATATTAAGCATATACTATGTTAGGAATGTTGTACCTAGTACTCAGGGAAATATAAAGAATAGATAAAATATGATCTCTGTGATCACAGGAGAAATTAGAAGGGAAATATAGAAAAGGAGAAGGGGAAAGGAGAAGAGGAATAGAGGCAGCAGGAGAGGAGAGAACAGGAGATATTATGTGTGAGATCTATAGCAGAAAGAATGGACAATCTAAAAGAAGTAACATTTAATGATCATATTTATTTTAAAATTTTGTCAATTGACGTGAATTATTTAAATGGCCACAATGTGACAGGCATGGTACAGGTATAAGCAGTTTAAAGAGGGAAATAAGTCCCTGCCTTCAAAGAGAATTATTGTTCCATAATATCGTCTCTTTCTAATATTTGTTTACTGTTCAGTGAATGCTTTAACTATTAATAGTATATTATTGTTGTTGTTTTAAGTACAAAGAGAGTGAAGACATTTTGTATCCAATTTGCTTATTAAGGGACGAATTCCCATTTAGATATTCAATTCTAGATATTCAATGACTTGTGTCAATCTCAATAATCTTCCATGTAAAAATTCATTTTAAAATTTAAGTAATTCTGAAAGTATTAAGCATCTCCTTGCAAGGAACCTTGCTCATCTTTAAGTTACAAAGACAATATAAAAACTAGCCTTTTCCCTCAAAAAAATTGCATCATACTAAAATGTTACAACATTTCCACAAATACAAAACTACTGATACTTAGAGGAGGAAGGGAATTCTATTTATAGAAGGAAATCCAAAAAATTATTCATGAGAAAAAATGTGGCATCTTATTGGAGCATTCAGGAAATCTAAGAATTTTAACAATTAAGATAAGAAAGAAGATCAATTACAGCCTTAGACAAAATGGCATACATTTGGGAAGAAGAATTTAGTGTGGGGATGAGCAAATAATCTGTTTTATCTAAAATATAATGTACATACAAAAAAAATATGGGAGTAAGCAGGGAATTGACTGAGGAGAATTTTAAATGCTATATGGAAGAATTTGCATTTTATCCTAAAGATATTAGGAAGCCAATAGAGCAAATAAGTGATATGATCTTATGAGAGGTTTGGAAATGAGTTTTGGCAATAGTGCTAAGGAAAGATTAAATTCAACACACACAAACACACACACACACACAAAAGCAAGAAAACAGATATGAAAAACAGATAGAAATGACATTGCAGAAAGTAAGCTGTGACGTCCAGCTAGGAGCTATCATTATGAGGGCATCAATAAATGAAAATGGAGGTATAATGAACGGAGGTTAAATAAAATAGAATTGTTGATGTGTTTGTTGAAACATTTTTACTAATTATAGAGGGGCAACCACATTGTGACATTACCATTTTTTTTTCATTTGACATGAGGCCTTAATATTGCTTAAGAAGATGAAGTTACATTTGTCTGATATTATGGGTTTGGGATGATACCTTTCTCTATTCAGCTGTCTCTCTTTATTGACATTATTTTTCCTGTCTTTTGTCAACATGATACTGTTTATTCACACCTCCCTTATTGAGCTGATAATAGTTAAAGTATAGATCCTCAACTGCATAATAATCACATTTTTATCAAATATCCTACCAGATGTAATGACTATCTAATATTTCCTTTAAGTGGTCTGGATATTCAAAAAACTGAAGCAAAAAACATGGTGATAAGGGAAGTTTGTCCTTTCTTATCAAATGTAGAACTCTTGAAACTGCTAGAAATTTTGGACATGAAATTGAGGGGCATTATGAAATGATATCTTGAAGAGATGCTAGGATAAAGTGAAGAATTGTTTTTTCTCAATGAAAGTGATCTGGACATGCTCTAAGGAAGAAAAGAAGGGGCCAATAATTAATATTCTTTCTGGGTCTTTTTGGGTCAGAGTAAATCTTGAATTTAGGTTATTGGTTATTTGCAAACTTCGAAGATAAATTTACACATTCAAAAAGACATCTTCAGTGAAAGTGCAACACAACCTTGACCAAGATACCCTATGCTAACTTTTCACAGGACAGTAAAAAATGATGCTGCCATTAATTTTCTTTATTATTTGAATCATTTCAGCTTTAAAATATCAAACCAAATGAAATTAAATATGTGTGTGAAATTAAGCATGTATGAGGAAGGGTCTAGTTGGAAGGAGTATGGAAAGTAGCCCATTTTTTATGTTTCAAAAAAACCCTACAATGTATTCTAGAATGTGATCTTTTTCCACATGGACTTCACACTGCTATACTTTCACTTTGTTTGCTCCTCTTAAACATTTTGCTATGTAAGAAAATTTAAAATGATTTTATCTATGTGTAACGGCTGACTTAATGTGCTATCCACTCCTATAGAGCCTTCCCGTAAGCTATTTGTTATAACACAAGCAGATGAATTTTAGATGTCAGTTAATGATGCAAGATGGATCACAGTGATAATTTTTATTGGAAAAATGGGATAGCCTACGAAAATAAAATCCGAATCTATGCAGTTTATATAAAATAGTTAAATGGCTTTTCTAACTTTGTTCAGATGTTGAGGGCAACAGCAATTTTAGCTTTTAAGTAATACTCTCTGCCATGCAAATTACTTTACTCAAGCTCCATTTGCCTGCATGTTTGATCATTGATTATAAATTCCTTGTAAATAGATGTCATCTCTTCAACATATATTGTTGTATATTTTACATTATATATGTATATATATAGTATGATATTTTATATTGTACAATGTATTATCAGTATTATATGCATGTCAAAATGTATTCTGTTTACTACCCATAGCCAATATGTGAGTTCAAAATTTTAAACATATAGATTCTATTTTAAAACTCTGTAGACTAACTTTGAAGCCAGATTCAGCTATAATGAACAGAACCTCAGAAAATATCTCTCTGTCCCAAATATCAAATTAAAACAAATCTTTTCACCCTTTGTAGAAGCAAAGTTAAAAAGATTAAAATAAGTAAACCAATCTGTGGTTGGAAAGCAAATTTTACTTTTCTCTAACTCATGATATGCGTAACTATTTGATGATTTTCTATATCACATAAAAACTGGGTAGTACAGATTATGTGAGTAACATTACTGACCCAAAGAAGCTGCAAAATAGTCAAACTTATTCAGTGACTATTTTCTTGATTTCCCTAGTAGCTAGCAGATTTCTCTACACATTGGCACTATCCAAAATCACTTGCTATTTATTTTCCTCTTTTATTACAAATTTTTCAACATATTGAATTTCCCCTTCCATAGAATATAAGGTTCTTAAGGGTGCCTCACTGTTGTTTTTGTTCATTTCCTTTTTTTCCATTGCAGAAATTCTGTTTTTCAATGAATTGGTATCTTTTTCATATCTATTTTGTAAGGAGTTATATGCTTTTTCCATTTCATCAAATCTATTTTGTAAGGAGTTATAGGCTTTTCCCATCCCTTCTTGCAAAGATCTTATTTACTTTCCCCATTTTTCTTCAAACTCTCTTTTAAGATCCTTTATGAAATCTCCAAAGAAAGCCTTATGAAATAGGGACTAGCTCTTTTGGGAGCTTCATCTGGAATTGATTTTCCTTTAGGAGCCTCAGAATTTGAGATATGTTCTATCTCTCCATAAAAATCTACCTATGTTGAGAGTTCTTTTTGTTTTTTTTGCTCAAGCTTTTTAAAGGCTTGAGTTCTGCTCCTAATGCAAAGGAAAGACAATTGATTTAGTTTGCTTTGGGGCAGTTCTGCTGATTGACTTCTAGTGCTGGGTAATAGGGGCTAGGTCCTGAATTCTTCCAGTGCTTAGTGGTTCACAATTTGCCTTTTGTAGCAAATCTGCTTGATCACCCACTTGCAACCAGGGCAGAGTAGCCTAAGAGGCTCACAGAAGATTTCCAGGTTCCACTCTGACTCCTCTCTTTAGCTCCTTGCACTGGGATCCCTGTGCTGTGGTCTGGGCTCAGCAGACTGTTCCCCTGCCCATTTGAAACAGATCTATTCTGAAGTTCTTCCAAGGTATCTTCTTCTGGAAATATGATGTACTCCAAATATTTGTGGATTCTGTGACTAAAACCAGTTTGCTAGCTCAATCTACTGTTAGGTTGAGAGAAAGTCAGAGGAGGTCACAGAAAGTTCTATCTGCTCTCCCTATCTTGGCTCTACCCCCTCAGCATAATCTTCCCTGTTGTTTTTGAATCCACAGCATTTAACACTGTACTTTTACTTAAAGTAGGGGCTTAATAAATGCTTATTGATTTATTGAATAGCAGTTCCTAAAGTCAAAATACATATCAAGGTCTTCCACTGAATGAGATCCCAGGCTAAATTCTGGATTAAGTATGATACAACTAAATACAATATCGGAATTTTATTTTTATGTCAGAGAATACTTCTTAAGTTTAAGTTTGCTTTATATTTCGACAAAATCATGTTACTTTAAGGAGGACTATTGATATGTGGACATTTCAATTAATAGTTCATATTTTTTTCCTAACAAAATGTTCACATTTCTCATGTACATGCATTCCAGAGGATACCATTCAGCTATTTTAAGGATATTTGTAATTGATACTAGGAAATTGTATATCTGAGATTCCTTATCTGTAAGTTACAATATCTGTGTACAATGTATATTTATGTATCCATCTGTGTGTGTGTGAGTATGCCTATTTATCTATGTGTCTAAAATGCTGGGAGATTAAATTGAATTAATACTTCAAAGTGCTTTCCAATCCTTAAATGAGAACCTATGTAAAGGAAATATATTTTGATTTTTTTGTAAAAGGGTATTTTGGTTCCAGCTTACCTTCAATTTCACCAAGAATTGAAAGTGCTTAGGTTTTTAAAGTGCCTTTGTGATACTTGCTATATAAATATATAATATGTTAGGACGTAATGGAAGGATATTTCCTTTCATTTAGTTTTAATTTCCTCTCCACTTTTGTTGTTGAAAGATTGATAGATGTTCTATGAGACAGTGTTCCAGGGGATGGTAAGTGTGCTAAAAATGATTCTAGTATTGCCTATTTATCTGCAAGATGGAAATGAAATTACCAGTGCATAAAGGTGCTTTTAAGATTATCTTAGAGTTTGTTTTGATCCAAAAACAATTCATGAAATTTACATGTTCAAAACAATATTTTCCCTTTTAATATATATTTTATTTTCTCTAGTTACATGCAAAATATTTTTTATATTTGTTTTTAAAAATTTGAGTTCCAGATTATCTCCTTTCCTCCCTTCCCACTCTACCCCCATTGAGAAGGCATATATGAAGTTGGGCAAAACATTTCTAGAAGAGTTATATTGCAAAAGAAAACAAATATAGATATCCCGCCCAAAAAATTCTCAAAAATAAAGCAAAACAAACAAACAAACAAACAAACAAAAAAACTATGTTGAAGTCTATATTCAGTTATAATCAATTCTTTCTCTGGGTATGGATTGCATTTTTCATCATAACTCATTCAGAATAGTCTTGGATCACTGTATTGCTTACAATATCAAAGTCATTTACAGCTGATGATCTCACAACATTGCTATGACTCTATATGAAGAATATTTCATTTTATTTTATTTTTTCCTTTTCAGGCTGAGGCTATTGGGGTTAAGTAATTTGCCCGAGGTCACACAGCTAAGAAGTGTTAGATGTCTGAGGCCAGATTTGAACTCAGATCCTCCTGACTTCACGGCTGGTGCTCTATCCACTGCAACATCTAGCTGTCCCTTATGAAGAATATTTCACTTTTCATGAACTCATAGAGAACTTTCATCCTGTTAATCATTTTTATAGAACAATAATATTCCATTACATACAATTACATAGTTTATCTAGGCATTCACAAATTGATGGGAATACCCTTAATTTCCAATTCTTTGGCCTGAGAAAAGAGCTGCTATAAACATTTTTATACATATAGGTAGTTTTCTTTTTCAAAATAATATTTTCCAAAAGTAGTTGTTCTTTTCCTTTGTGGTTTGAATTAAGCAATGCATCTACTATGTAGCCATTTGTGATTCTCCTTTATTGTTACTTGTAAATTTATTAAAATGTACAAAATCTGTGTTCTCTGTCACAAATATAAAAGAAAAACCTTTCTGATAAAGGCCTCATTTATAAACTATATTGTGTATTGACTCAAATTTATCAGCACACAAGCCATTCTTCAATTGGTAAATAAATGGTCAAAGGATATGAACAATTTTTAGACAAAGAAATTAAAACCATTTCTAGTCACATGAAAAAATGTTCTAAATCACTACTGATTAGAGAAATGCAAATTAAGACAACTCTGAGATACCACTTCACACCTCTCAAATTAACTAGGATGACAGGAAAAGATAATAACTGCTCAAGTAAATGTGAGAAAACTGGGGCACTAATATATCGTAATGGAGTTGTGAACTGATCTAACCATTTTGGATGTCCAAAGGGCTATAAAATTCTGCATACCCTTTGATCCAGCAGTGTCTCTACTGAGTCTGTATCCCAAGGAGATCATAAAAAAGGAAAAAGGACCCACAACTACAAAAATGTTTGTAGTGACAAGGAATTGGAAACTGAATAGATGTTCAGCAGGTGAGGAATGGATGAATAAGTTATGGTATACGAGTGAAATGGAATATTATTTTTTCTATAAGAAATTATCAGCAGGCTGATTTCACAAAGACCTGGGAGAGATTTACACAAACAGATGCTAAAGGAAGTGAGAAACAAGAGAACATTGCACAGCAACAACAAGAATAAGTGATGATCAACTGTAATGGACTTGGATTTTTTCAAAAATGAGCTGATTCAGGCCAATTCCAATAGTCTTGTGACTGAGAGAGCCTTTTGCATGCAAAGAGGGGATTATGGAGACTGAATGTGAATCACAGCATAGTATTTTTACCTTTCTTATTTGTTGTGGTTGTTTACTTGCTTGTTTTCTTTTTTTCTCTCTTTTTAAAAGAGATTTCTTTCTTTGTTATTTGGTGGACATAAATCCATGACCACAAAATCTATACTGCCATAAAAGTTCTAGAAATTATTGACAGAAATATGAAGATTTTAGTCAGGATATTAAATTTTTGAAGGCATAGGTGGTGTTTTTATCTGTGATGATGCTGATGAATGGCAAGAAAAGGAAAAGAAGGGAAGGGGGAAATATTTGAATAGTAAACAGTTTGTTAAAGCAGTGTCCAGATGTAGAATTTAATTTCTGGATCAGCATTTAAAATATAGTTAAGTAATTATGCACATGCCAACAGTCCCAGAAAAGAAATTTAAATTTTGTTTTGACTATACTATAATGCACAATATCTCAAAATAACAATAATCCATAATACAAACAATAATAAATATCACATATATGTATATATGCATATATATATATGTTTATATATATATATATTTCCCCCTGCATGGACTCACTTTCTTTCCTGTTATCTCATCTGACCCATGCAATACGTTCAATAAAAGTGGGAGTATTTGAAAGTTTTTTGTTCTATTATAGTCTGGAATTTTTAAAATTTAAATTATGATTTATGAATTTAAAGGTGGTAGGGTTGAGAGACTTCATGTATAGTATGGGACATATAAGCCTCACATTCCTATCTGAAGGAAAGGGCATCTACTTTATTAACCATAATATTACCACCATAAATGTAGATAATGACATTTACACTGTATGTTACATATGTTTTTATTATTCAATCATGGCTGACTCTTTATGACTCTATCATTGACAGCATTCCAGGAACCTCTGTCTTCTATTTTCTCTTAAAGTCTGTCCCAAGTTCATGTTTGTTGTTTACATGAATCAGTCTATCCATCTCCTCCTCTAAATTTGCCATAGCTTTCCTTCCAAAAAAGAAAATGTCTTTTAATTTCATGGATGTAGTTGCTGTCTACAGTAATATTTAGGTAGAAAAATATAAAATTTAATACTGCTATATTTTTCTCCCTCTATTTTCCAGGAAGTGATGGGAGCAGTTGGCACAAGCTTAGGTTGTTTTGTTGTTGCTATTGTTGTGTTTTATTTTATTTTTTAAAAAATATTAATCTCCAAGCTACCTTTTTTGCTTTCCTCTTTGATGCTCATCTAAGGGATTTTAATTCCTCTTCATTTTCTGCCATTACAGTAGTATCATCTACAAATCTGAGATTGTTGATATATCTCCCAGTTACCTTAATTCCAGGTTTTGCTTCATCTTGCCTGGCACTTCATGTGATGTACTCTGCATATAAATTAAATAAATAAGGTGGCAATACAAAGTTTTGCCATCTCCCCCCCCCCCCCCTTTTATTCAGTTGTTCCATTTTGGGTTTGAACTATTACTTCTTTGTCTGTATACAGATTCTTAGGGAAAGAAATAAGATGAGTTGGTTTTCCCATCTCTTTGAGAAATTGCCACCATTTGTTATGATTCATAGTGTTAAAAGCTTTAGCATAATTAATGAAATAGAAATAAATAGTTTTGGAACTCTTGATCTCGCCATAATCCAGTGAATGTTGTCAATTTGGTCTCTAGTTCCTCTGCCTCATCAGAAACTATCTTGCTATTTTGGCAATTCTCAGTTTGCATATTGCTGAAGCCTAATTTTAGAATCTTAAGCATAATTTTGCTAGTACATAAAAAAAGCAAAATTATAGAATAAAAATTCTATTTATTTTCTTTAGGGTTGGAATATAAACTTTTATTTCCTATCTAGTAGGCACTGTTGTTTCCCAAATTTGTTGGCAAAATTATGCAGTATGTGACTAGCTTAGTCTCTTAGAGTTTTAAATAGTTCATCTGGAATTTCATCATCTCTATGTCATTATTTTTAGAAATACTTCCCAAGACACATCTTACTTCATTTTCTATATCTGGCTCTAGATCAGTAACAACACCTTTATTGGTTATTAAGAACTTTCTTGCATATTCTTTTTAACACCTTTTTTAAATCTCTTTTTAACCTGCTTCTATTAAATACTTATAATTTTTAATATATTAATTATTATTAATACTTATTTAATTAATATTAATACAATAAATTAATTGTAATAATTAATATATTAATTTATTATATTAATTTTAATATAAATTTTAACTTGCTTCTATTAAATACTTATAATTTTTTGTCTTTTTATCATTCCCATTTTGCATGAAATTTTCCTTTATGTCTCTATTTTTCTTAAAGAGATGTTCCCTTTCTATTGTTTTTTTCCCCCATTTTTTTCCATTGCTTATTTAAGAAAACCTTCTCTCTTCTTGCTATTCTCTAGAATTCTGTATTCAGTTGGGGATATCTTTAACTTTCTTCTTTACTTTTTTGCTTTTCTTCTTTCTTTAGCTATTTGTAAATCCCCAACAAACAGCCATTTTGCTTTCTTGTTCTTTTTTCTTTAAAATGTTTTTTGTTGTTGTTGCTATTGCTGCCCCCTCTATAGCATTGCTAGTTTCTGGCTATAGTTCTTCTGGTATTCTATTTTCTAGATTTAATGTATTAAATCTATCCATCACCTCCACTTTATATTTATAAATGATGCTAATTAGATCATGCAGATATGATTTGATGGTTTTCTCTAATTTCTTTAAATCTGAATTTTACAATTAGAAGCTCATGATCTGAACCACAGTTAATTCCAAATCTTTTTTTTTTTTAGCTGACTATATGTAACTTCTTCACTTTTGACTCCAAAAAGTATCCTTATTATTCAGTTGTTTGTTCAATAGTGTCTGACTCTCTATGATCTCATTTGTTTTGTTTTAGTTTGTTTATTTGTTTTTTGGAGGAGTGATGATGCTGGAGAGGTTTACCATTTCCTTCTTCAACTTATTTTGCAGATGAGGAAAATGAAGAAAAGAAAGGTAAAAGATATACACAGAATCACAATATTACTAACTATTGGAAGCTATGTTTTAATGCCCATCTTCCTTATTCCAGCTCCAGCCCTCTATCCTCCATTCTAACTATTTTCCCTTAACGCATGTACTAAGTCATTAATAAATTATTGTGGATACATACTTATAATAGTGAAGTATTATAAGCATGCTATTAAAATCCCTTAAATGTTTTGAAACCTTAAACTAATGCACAAGTATTTTATTTGACTTTATTCTAATTGATGGTTTCCAAAAATACTCAGGAAATTGGAATTGTTTTTTGGTCATACAATAGGTAAAAAAATACTGTATTAAAGACCTACAATAGATACTTAGGTTCTGAGAGCTTATTTGTCACAAAGAAAGAAATTTAGATTAAATCTAAAGTTTTGTCATAATGCAAGATAGAGCATATTAATGTAATTGACAATATTGACAAGATAACATCTGAGTTTGAACATTTTGACATTGAATGTACTAGCAACCATTAACATGGTTTAGTATGATCAAATAAGTGTATAAAATATACAGCAAATTTTTTGGATTTGTTTGCTATTTTGCAATACATTTTTAACCTCTTTTATTTTGGAAACATATATGTTAGGATCTCCTCCAAATTCTCACATGAAGGTCTTTTTAAAAATACCTTTATTTTTACATTATGATAAGACATAAATTAGCAAGAGGCTTGCATAACACGGTAATATTGTTTTCCCATCAAACTGTTTTATTGTCCTTTCAGTCCACAAAACTTTAGTGCCTTGTCCCAGGAGAAAGCCTTCAGCAAAGTAGACACTTCAGAGCACAGCTAGTTACAGAACACAAGAATTATAAAACTGTCAGAAATGTCAGAATGTATTGTAATCAGCAGCACAGTAGCATTGCCTGGAAACCAGCCATTTCATCTAAGGACTTCTTTATGGTCTGGTAAATTACATTAAATTTAAACAAAATAGTAATGACATTTCCTACAAAGAATATTTTAATCACTCAGTACGTAGCCAATTTTTCTGACATACTCTTTTCCTTCTTCTCTATTCTCCTTGAGTAAATCTGTAAATATAGGACCATATTTATGTTGACCTCTCCATCCTATAGAAATAAAAAGTTATTTTCTAAAATAGAAAAACATCATAGTGAAATCAAGTCATACAATGAGAGAAAAATTCATGTAGAATTTTTAAAAGTCTCAAAGGAAATAGTCAAATACATAATATAAATAAATATAAATATAAATTTAGACTAATGCAGATACAAATACATCTCATCTTAAATGGTGGGAAAAATATATCTGGACTCAGGAAGACCTGGGTTCAAGTACATAAAAGCAGTAACTTTTGGACTTTTAAAAATTTCAATTATTTTGCACTTGTCCTTTAAACAAATGCTTGTTTGGATAAATCACTTAACTTTTCAGGGTCCCAGACAAGTTACCAAAATCAAAGGTTACAGAAAAATTTCTAATCTAATTTGATTAGGTGGATTTTTCCATGCATTTTTCCATATGATCTAGAGAGACTCCCCTAAAGCATAAATTAGTCACTTTTATACACACAAATAAATATTGTAACTGAAATACTTCATATTGATATATTAAATAATTCAACCTGTCCAATTGTCTTATCACCTACAGTAGAGCTAATACCCTGGAAGAACTTCTTCCTTGGACTCTACTGATCTGACTGGCAACAACCTTTGCAGAGTCACTATTTCAGAAAAGCTTCAATCATGATGAATTTCTCTCCCTTCCAAACTATTACTTCACTCTTTGATTCAGTTTAGAAAAAAAAAATAAGCACCTGCTATGTACCATACCCTTAGCTAAGGAAAAATAGGGTTAAGGGAGGAAAGAATAGAATTAAGAAACGTTAGGAAAGTTTTACTGTTGAAGGTAAGATTTTAATTGGGATTTAAAGTAAACCAAGTGGATAAGTGGTCTAAAAAGAGAAGAGAAAGTATTCCAGGAATGAGAACAGCCAGAGAAAATATTCAGAAGCAGAGGTGGAATATCTTGATCATAGAACAGTCAAAAGACCAGTGTCCCTATATCAAAGAGCAAATGTTTAGCAAATAAATATATAAGAAGACTGAAAAAGTAAAGGGAGTTTTATTATGAAGAAGTTTGAATGTCAAACAACAGATTTTGGGTTTGTTCCTGTAAGAAACAGCCACTGGAGTTTTTTAAGCAGGGTCAAAAAAAGGGTGACATAATCAAACTTAAGTTTTAGGAAAATGGCTTAACAGTTAAAAAAAAAGGAAAGATTGGAGTGCAGAAAGACTTACTTGCAATGATCAAAAAGTGAGGTAATGAGGGCCTGCAAATGGTGGGTTGAGAAATAATGAGAAATCTAAGATGACTCCTAGATTGGGGACCTAAGAGATTAGGAGGATAATGTTGCCCTCTACAGTAATGATGAAGCTGGGAGCAGGGGAATGTTTTAGTCTTTGCATTTGTACCTCTAAGGCACAGCATAACAATTGGCAAAATTAAGTGCTTAATAAATGCATTTCCATTCACTCATTCATTTATTCAGTTTAACTGATATTAGTAGAGATTTTGATAAGTTGCCTTGGTATAGTCAGTTTTCTTGCTAGGTTTTCTCAAAAATATCAGATACACACATGTGTGTATGTGTGTGTGTGTGTCTGTGTGTTTTCCTGTTTCTGTGTCTCTGTGTGTGTGTGTGCATCCAAATATAGACAGATCTATAGTGGAGAGATGGAGGGAAATAGAGAAAAAAAACAGAGGTAAAAAGACAGAGACAGAGAAATACAGAGAAAGAGAAAAGTAACACTGAGGCCACAATTCCACTGACATAGAACTCTCAAGGAGGAAATTCCATCTATCAAAGTGTAATATTGCTTGCTTGCTCATTTTTAATCATAGAGAGTTATTTGAGGGAAATGAAAACTTTTCCAGAGCCATGGAATAGCTAGGTGAAAGAGATAGGTTTTGAATTCAGTTTCTCTGGCTTCTGAGCCAGTGTTCTTTCTACTTTGCTTCTAAATATATAAAAGAAAGATAAAAAAATATAAAATAATAATAGTAATAACAATAAAATGGCATTTAAGCACAACCAATTGGCTTAATACTTACTATTTGATAACTTTTTTTCCTATCTTTATTTCTATATTCTATTTCTTTTTGTATTTTTGATTTCAAAATGTTCTATAACTGGCAATATCTTTTGATATTGATTATTGTTGACTTAAAACTTAACTCTTTCTCTTACAAAAAACTTTCTCTCTTTATTTTTAATATTTTTTTCCGAATTATAAGGAAAACATTTTTTTAAACATTTGCTGTTTTATTGTACGTTTTGAGTTTCAAATTATCTTCCTCCCTCCCCTTACCTTTCCTTAAGATAGTATATAAGCTGATATAAGTGGTATATGTGCAATCATGTAAAATATTGTTTTATCAGTCACTTTGTAAAAGAAAGAAAGAGAACAAAACAGAATAGAGAGAAACAGAAATGAAGAAAGAAAGAAAGAAGCAAGGAAGGAAAGAAGAAAAGCAATGACAGAAGGAACAAGGAAAGGAAAGGGCAAAAGAATAACAAAGAAAGGAAGGAAGGAAGGAAGGAACAAAGGGAGGAAGGAGAAAGAAAAAAGTAATAAAGGAGGAAGTTAAGAAATGAAAGAAAACAAAATAAGAAAAAGGAAAGAAAGGAACAAAGGAAGAAGGGAAGGAAAGAAGAGAGAAAGAAAGAAAATTAAAGGAAAGAATGAAGAATGTAAATTAAGAGCAAAAGAAAGAAAAGAAAGGAAGAAAGGAAGAAGAAAAGAAAGAAGGAAGGGAAAAAGTAGGGAGGAAGGGAGGAAAGAAGAAAAGAATGAAGAAAGAAATAAACAAAAAAGTGAAAAATAGAGTGCTTCTGTCTTTATTTACATGCCATTAATTTTCTTTGGATGAAGTTTGCATTTTTCAACAATAGTCTTTTGAATTATTCTTAGATTGTTGTATTGTAATAATGAATATGAAATGAATGAAGGTATACTTTTATGTATTTTCACACACATATTATCAGTATAACCTAACAGAATAGAATAACTGACATTTATTTGGCACAAAGTTTATAAAAGGCTGTTTTTATTCAGTCATTTAGCTGTCAGATTGTCCACGGTTACTATTTGATAACTGGTTAACAATGAACCATATTGTCCATGGGATTTTTCTTAGCAAAGATACTGGAGAGGCAAACAGAGGATAGATGACTTGCCTGGGATCACAAATGAAGTTGGATTTGAATTCATGGCTTCTTGATTTCAGGTCTAGCACTCTATCTGCTGAGCATTTAGCTCATTAGAGCATTTTAGAGGAAATAGTTTTAAATATAAACTTCAATCTTCTCTTCTCTCTCGCTCTTTCTCTATCTCTCTCTTTCTTGGTCTCTCTCTCCTCTTTCTTCTTTCTCTGTCCCTCTTTCTCTCACACACATGTACACATGTATGTATATGCAGTTATGCATGCATACATATTTGCACATGCATATAATTCACTAGAGCCTCAAGGTAACTCAGCAGAATAGATCCTATATATCTAGACCTGAGAGTCCTCATTTCTTTTATTCCTTTTTTTCTGTCCTTAAGATCAAGTCAGCAAGCATTGATTAAATAGCTATTATGTGCCAAAGAATGTACTAATAGTTGCTGTATAGCCATTTTAGTTGTCTGACTCTTCATATACCCATTTGGGTTTTTCTTTGCCATGATACTGGAATAATTTACTATTTCTTTCTCCTGCTTTTTACTGATGAGGAAACTGAGGCAAACAAGGTTAACTGAGTTAAGCAGTGTTACACAGCTAGCAAGTGTCTAAGGCTGTATTTGAAAACATGAAGATGTATTTTCCTTACTTCAGTCTTGGTACTTTGTTCACTGTGCCACCTACCTGCTGAACTGCTTTTTTATATTTGTCTTTTAGAAATGTATGTTATCCTCCAAAGGTAAAATCATGAAATATATTAATTATTAATTTATTGAGCATTTTACACACCAAGAAACAAATTAACATTCTAACCATATCCTTCATTGCTAGACACTGCACGCAGATGGAACACATTACTACATTAGACCAGTTAAGAGGTTTTAAATTAGATTTGTGACTTGAAAGTTTGAATAAGAAAACTAATAGAACACAAAATGAAGCAGAGGGAAAATTAGATTAATTATCTACAGAATTCCGAGAGAATTGTTGCTGATATACTATGTTGTTGAATGCTATTTATATACTCCAATACATGCTGTCATTTTGACTAAATAAGTTTCTTGTATGGTTTTGAAAACACAGATACATATTTACAGATTGCAATATCCTGGAGTGATTTTAATTAAAATATATTTTATGTATTTGGTCTTTTTTTTCTTTCTTTTAAAAAGAAAAAACAAACTGTGAATAGCTAAAATTAAAAACAATGATTTTAAATAGTATAGAAATATTACAAATTAAGCCTAAAAATAAAAATGAATTTGTATAAAAGCTGAGTAAAAATCAGCCATAATACAACAATATCATCATGTGTTCATGTCTGTGTGTGCATGTTATTTATTTACTTTTTTATTCAGTAAGGACAAGTGGTAATTCTGCACATTTGCATACACCAATGCAAGTTTTGGAATGTGTCAAGTGAGACCTTCTCTATTAAATGGAAAGACAAGCTCTTTGCTTTCCTTCTTAATTTTTCCTCCCAAATGAAAGATGCTATCTTCTTCTTAGCCAGAGAAAATGGCAAAGAATAACGGAGGCATTTGTAGAATTGCACATTGACAATAGTGTTTTATCATCAGTGCAACAAAGGTTAAGCCCTCTTGTTTCATTTTTCAACCTATTTCCTCCTGCTTCAGGTAATACAGATAGATTGAATCAAATCACCTGCAAATCATATTCAGTTCAGGTACCTTAAATTCTTATGGCACATTTTTTTTCTTGCTTGCTTCAGCATTCTTTAATGACATTGATATTTAACTAAAATAATTCCTGTTGGTATATCAAACATGCTTGAATAAACATCCACCTGTTCTTGGTAAATGATATCAGGTGTTCATTCTTTGTGACAAGTTATATTTTTACATTTAAATGTTCAATATGTTTTTTTTTTCTTTTATAAGAAGAAAGGTAAAGAGTACAACAATATAGCTACATGGGCCAAAGAGTTGGAGGAGTGGAGAAAAGGTGCACTGGGATTCACAATGAGCATTTAAACACACACAATCTAACTAATTACAAGGGATTTGAAATTTGGGATTTTTTTCTTTTGAAATTATGCAGGCTTAAGGAAAAAATAAATATGAAAAAACAATATTTATCCTTAAATTTTCCTTTTTTGATGAAAAGAAAGTGTCTTTTTGACAAATTATAAAGTATCCTATACTTAAGATATTTAAATTTATTTCACAAAGGTACATTTAAATTTTTGATTTTTTATTTGATTAAGGATGGTTTATATATTACCTTACTGGATTACTTGAATTATACACATTGACTTTGATGTTAATCCAGTTTGGTGCATAGCTTTTGACCATAAGTTTTAGCATAATTGTATTCTCCAAAGTAAAAGATTAATTAGTATATATTTTCATGTCCACATATATGGGAGTATTTCTGGTACTGATAATATTAAGAAAAAAAGAAAACCATCCCTGCTTTCAAGGAGCTTATACACACACACACACACATGAATAATACACAAAACATATAAAAATGATAACTTCTTTTTCCAAGAGATTGTTAACACATTTCCTGTAAAAGGTAGCATTTGTGATGGATTTTAAAAAAAATTGAGGTGATATGGAAGTGCACTCCAGCCTGGAAGGACAGTAACAGAAAGAAGAGCTTGGAAACATGAGACTTAATGTTGAATGTGAGAAAGGGAGAGGGAATATGAATTTTTAATACATATAACATAATTCAGCCACTGTGTTAAAAGCTTTACAAATAGGAGTCTATAACACGGAGCCGTTGAGTCGGTTCCTGCTATTCCGGCGCCTCCACTCCGTTCCCTTCGGGTCTCCTCGTGTGCCATGGACGGCATTGTCCCAGATATAACAGTTGGTACAAAGCGGGGATCTGACGAGCTTTTCTCTACTTGTGTTACTAACGGACCCTTTATCATGAGCAGCAACTCTGCTTCTGCAGCTAATGGAAATGACAGCAAGAAATTCAAAGGTGATAACAGAAGCACAGGAGTCCCTTCCCGAGTAATCCATGTGAGAAAACTCCCAGGTGACGTCACAGAAGCTGAGGTTATTTCCCTGGGATTACCATTTGGCAAGGTCACCAATCTTCTCATGCTGAAAGGAAAAAACCAGGCTTTCCTTGAAATGAACACAGAAGAGGCATCAAACACTATGGTAAGTTACTATACCACAGTGACTCCTGTTCTTCGAAGCCAGCCTATCTACATTCAGTTCTCAAACCACAAGGAGCTCAAAACAGACAACTCTCCAAATCAAGCACGTGCCCAGGCAGCACTTCAAGCTGTAAACTCTGTTCAGTCAGGAAATTTGGCCCTCTCTGCCTCTGCTGCAGCAGCCGATGCAGGAATGGCAGTGGCTGGGCAGAGTCCAGTTTTAAGGATCATCGTAGAAAATCTCTTCTACCCAGTCACTTTGGATGTACTTCACCAGATTTTCTCTAAGTTTGGCACAGTGCTGAAAATAATAACCTTCACCAAGAACAACCAGTTCCAGGCTCTGTTACAATATTCTGACCCTGTGAGTGCCCAGCATGCTAAATTGTCTCTTGATGGGCAGAATATCTACAATGCCTGCTGTACACTGCGCATTGACTTCTCTAAACTCACCAGCCTCAATGTGAAATACAACAATGATAAAAGCAGAGATTATACCCGCCCAGATCTGCCTTCTGGTGATAGCCAGCCATCTCTTGACCAGACTATGGCAGCAGCCTTTGGTGCACCTGGTATAATCTCTGCCTCTCCATACGCAGGAGCTGGTTTCCCTCCCACCTTTGCAATTCCTCAAGCTGCAGGACTCTCAGTCCCCAATGTCCACGGAGCCCTTGCTCCTCTGGCCATTCCATCAGCAGCAGCTGCTGCTGCAGCAGCTGGGCGAATTGCCATTCCTGGCCTCACCGGGGCAGGGAACTCTGTCTTGCTGGTTAGCAACTTGAACCCAGAGAGAGTTACACCCCAATGCCTCTTTATTCTTTTCGGCGTTTATGGCGATGTACAGAGAGTGAAGATCTTATTCAACAAGAAAGAGAATGCCTTGGTTCAGATGGCAGATGGAAACCAAGCCCAGCTTGCCATGAGCCATTTAAATGGACAGAAACTTCATGGGAAGCCAATCAGAATTACTCTTTCTAAGCACCAGACTGTTCAGCTTCCCCGTGAAGGTCAAGAAGACCAAGGATTGACTAAAGACTATGGAAACTCACCTCTCCATCGTTTCAAGAAACCAGGCTCCAAAAACTTTCAAAATATCTTCCCTCCATCTGCTACCCTGCACCTTTCTAATATACCGCCTTCAATATCTGAAGACGATCTTAAGATGCTGTTCTCAAGTAATGGGGGAATGGTCAAAGGATTCAAGTTCTTTCAGAAGGACCGGAAAATGGCTCTGATCCAGATGGGTTCAGTGGAAGAGGCCATTCAATCCCTAATTGACCTTCATAACCATGACCTTGGAGAAAACCACCACCTTCGTGTGTCCTTCTCAAAGTCTACCATTTAAAATTTGGGAAGGCACGAGACAGAATGAACCTGACTGACGAGAAACCCAGGGTTTCAGCCTGGTCTGTAAAGGCTGAACACTTGGGATCACTTCCATCATTCCAGATTTAAAAAAGCCACTTTAAAAGCAGCTGAAGTGACCTTAAAAGACCAGGGATTTTATTTTTTTAAGTGAATCAGTTTACCTGTTTTTAAAAAAATTAAATCTAATTCACATTGTTAACCTTGCAGTGGTGGGATAACAAACAATCTTGGTGACTGTACAAAAGCTACATGATGAAAAATCACAAGTTTACTCTTTTTTGGAAACTGCTCTGGGAATTTTCTCCCCATCCCCTAAAAAGAATCATAACACATTTATCAGGTTTCACATTGATGCCTTTTAATTTTCTTTACCCAGTCAAGCCTTTAAAGACCCCAAACAACTGTGTGATTGATCACTCTTGTCGCCTGAGAGTCAGGATCTTGCAAAGTATAGGATGAGTCTCCATCCAGTCCTTGGTTTTAGGATCATGCTCCTAATCCTGGATTCTGCTATCCTGTGCCTTAAACTTTTTTTTTTCTTTTGGGAGAGTGGGGAAGCAGGGAACTAACATGGTATATCAGCAGAAAGATAGATTTTGAGCTTGGAGCATTGAAGGGGATGAAAACTCATTCTGCTTAGAGCAGATGAGAAGTTGGCCAAGTGGATAAAGAAAATATTGGGCATTGTCTCTACTGTCCGTGAATTGTCTCATAATCTGCATAGTATCATGTATCTTTCCAATGTTTCTCCATTGGTATTCTGTTTCCAGCAGAAGTCAGTGGAATTGGTTAGGAACATTCAATTGACCAAGCAAATAGGTCTGAGCAAGTCAATTTCCCTTGTCATACATTTTTATTCCAGTGATGACAGCAGTTGAGCCCCTGCCTTCTATGACTTGATCAAGCTTATACTTTCATCATTGATTGAACCCTTTTGAAGATGAATCAGCATGAATTTTTCCAAATTTGTAGGTGCATTTAGTGGTTCTTGGGATTTCTTTTGTAGGGTAAAACCCCTAAGTTAGTGATATGTTAAGGTGAGGCATATTTATGACTCCAGTTTGATTTTTTTTGAGACCAAGTAGTTCCTACCATCGTCCCTGTTGCTTGTCTTCAGCATTTGTTTGAATCCTTGTATTATACTTTTGATGCAGTTGCTGTCATCTGTGCCTAGCAATATTCCAGTTGACCAAATATTCTAATCTTTTTTTTTCATTTATATGCAAAAAGATAGTTTTAAGTAACTTTTATAGAAGAGGATTAAAAATGGTATAAGTGTAATCTAAAAAAAAAAAAGCTTTACAAATATTATCTTCAAAGGAGAATGCTCTAGGGGTTAATAGCTCATTAGGATCTGATTTGAATGACAAATTTAAACAATGTGAATGAACCTCAAAGTAGGAGTTTCTGAGTGATGCTAGTTGAGGGTGAATCTAGAAGTGGAAATGAAGAACAGGCTTTCCAGGTCCTCCCACAATGAAGAGGTTAAGGGTAAGTATATCCTGAGAATCAAGAACAACTATGAAAGCTAGGTGGGTCAAACAATAGATTGTTTGACTGATATATCTATTTATTCTGTCTATATCTATCTATCTATCTATCTATCTATCTATCTATCTATCTATCTAT
>JAJPUD010009915.1:44835-68766 GCA_023553655.1 Myrmecobius fasciatus | reverse complement strand
AACACTAGATTACAATTGTCATTGAGTATTTTGTTCTGTGAACCTAACCTATTCCACTGATCCACTACTCTATTTCTTATCCAGTACCAAATGGTTTTGGTGACCACTGCTTTATAATATAGTTTTAGATCTGGTGCAGCTAGGCCACCCTCATTTGCATTTTTTTTCATTAATTCCCTTGAAATTCTTGACCTTTTGTTTTTCCAGATGAATTTTGTTGTTATTTTTTCTAGGTCAGTTAAATAATCTCTTGGGAGTTTCATTGGTATAGCACTAAATAGATAGATTAGTTTAGGTAGTATTGCCATCTTTATTATATTCGCTCGACCTATCCAAGAGCACTTGATGTTTTTCCAATTGTTTAGATCTGACTTTATTTGTGTGGAGAGTGTTTTGTAGTTTTGCTCATATAGATCCTGACTTTCCCTTGGCAGATATATTCCCAAATATTTTATACTGTCGATAGTTATTTTGAATGGAATTTCTCTTTGTATCTCTTGCTGTTGCATTTTGTTGGTGATGTATAAAAATGCTGATGATTTATGTGGATTTATTTTGTATCCTGCAACTTTGCTAAAGTTGTGGATTAATTCTAATAGTTTTTTAGTTGATTCTCTAGGGTTCTCTAAGTAGACCATCATATCATCTGCAAAGAGTGATAATTTGGTTTCCTCATGACCTACTCTAATGCCTTTAATCTCTTTTTCTTGCCTTATTGCCAAGGCTAGCATTTCTAATACAATATTGAATAGTAATGGTGATAGTGGGCAACCTTGTTTCACCCCTGATCTTATTGGGAATGGTTCCAGTTTCTCACCATTACATATGATGCTAGCTGATGGTTTTAAATAGATGCTACCAACTATTTTAAGGAAAAGTCCATTAATTCCTATACTCTCTAATGTTTTTAATAGGAATGGATGTTGGATTTTATCAAATGCTTTTTCTGCATCTATTGAGATTATCATATGTTTTTTGTTAATTTGGTTATTAATATAGTCAATTATGTTAATAGTTTTCCTAATATTGAACCATCCCTGCATTCCTGGTATAAATCCTACTTGGTCAGGGTGTATTATTATGGGAATGATTTTCTGTAATCTCTTTGCTAATATTTTATTTAAGATTTTTGCATCAATATTCATTAAGGAGATGGGTCTACAATTTTCTTTCTCTGTTTTTGTTTTACCTGGTTTAGGTATCAGTACCATGTCTGTATCATAAAAGGAGTTTGGTAGGAGTCCTTCATTCCCTATTTTTTCGAATAGCTTATATAATATTGGAGTTAATTGTTCTTTAAATGTTTGGTAGAATTCACATGTAAATCCATCTGGTCCTGGGGATTTTTTCTTAGGGAGTTGATTAATGACTTGTTCTATTTCTTTTTCTGAAATGGGACTATTTAAGTAATTTATTTCCTCTTCTGTTAATCTGGGCAATCTATATTTTTGTAGACATTCCTCCATTTCACTTAGGTTATCAAATTTATTGGCATAAAGTTGGGCAAAGTAACTCCTGATTATTGCTCTAATTTCCTCTTCATTGGTGGAAAGTTCTCCCTTTTCATTTTTAAGACTAACAATTTGATTTTCCTCTTTCCTTTTTCTAATTAAATTAACTAGAGGTTTATCTATTTTGTTGGTTTTTTCATAAAACCAACTTTTAGTTTTATTTATTAATTCAATAGTTTTTTTACTTTCAATTTTACTAATCTCTCCTTTTATTTTTAGGATTTCAAGTTTGGTATTTCATTGGGGGGTTTTAATTTGTTCTTTCTCTAGCTTTTTTAGTTGCAAGCCCAATTCATTGATTTTCTCTTTTTCTATTTTATGCAAATAAGCATCTAGAGATATAAAATTTCCCCTTATTACCACTTTGGCTGTATCCCAAAAATTCTGATATGTTGTCTCATTATTGTCATTCTCTTGAATGAAATTAGTAATTGTGTCTGTAATTTGCTGTTTCACCCATTCATTCTTTAGGATAAAATTATTTAGTTTCCAATTGCTTTTTGGTCTATTTTCTCCTGGCTTTATATTGCATGTGATTTTTATTCCATCATGATCTGAAAAAATGCATTTATTATTTCTGCCTTCCTGCATTTGATTTTGAGGTTTTTGTGTCCTAATACATGGTCAATTTTTGTATAAGTTCTATGGACTGCTGAGAAAAAAGTAAACTCCTTTCTGTCTCCATTTAATTTCCTCCAAAGATCTATCATACCTAACTTTTCTAACATTTTGTTTACCTCCTTAACTTCTTTCTTATTTATTTTGTGGTTTGATTTATCAAGTTCTGAGAGAGGGAGTTTGAGATCCCCCACTATTATAGTTTTGCTGTCTATTTCTTCTTGCATCTCTCTGAACCTTTCCTCTAGGAATTTCCATGCTATACCACTTGGTGCATATATGTTTAGTATTGATATTGCTTCATCATCTATGGTACCCTTTAGGAAGATATAATTTCCTTCTTTGTCTCTTTTAATTAAGTCTATCTTTGCTTTTACTTGGTCTGAGATCAGGATTGCTACCCCTGCTTTTTTTTGTTCACCTGAAGCATAATAGATTCTGCTCCAGCCTTTTACCTTCATCCTGTATGTATCTCTATGTTTTAGATGTGTTTCTTGTATACAACATATTGTTGGATTCTGGTTTTTAATCCAATCTGCTATCTGCTTCTGCTTTAAGGGAGAGTTCATTCCATTCACATTCACAGTTAAAATAACTAATTCTGTATTTCCTGCCATCTTATTTACCCTAGCTCATGCTTTTCTCTTTCTTATCCCCTTTCCCTCCTCCCTACTATTTTGCTTTTGAAAACCACTTCCCTCAAACAATCCTTCCCCTTTAGAGCCCCATCCACCCCTTTCCCCCCCTTTCCCTCCTGTTTCCTTATAAGTACGTCTATTATTCCCTCTGAGCCAAATCTGATGAGATGGAGATTAACCCAATTCTCATTCCCCTCCCTTTCCTCCCCTCAATCATTATAGGTTTTCTTTGCCTCTACATGTGATGTAATTTCCCTTATTTTACCTCCTTTTCCTCTTCTTCCAGTGTTATCCCTTTTCTACCTCTAATTTCTTTTTCAGTTTATCATATCATAATAATCATAAAATCACAATAAACATCATAATAATCATAAAATCACAGTAATCATATCATAATAATCATAAAACCACAGTAATCATATCATAATCATAATGTAATAATAGATCAATAAAATCAACCCTCATTCTATAAGTATCTATAACATAAATATGGTTCTCAAGAGTTTTTTTTTTTCTTGTTACCTTTTTATGTTTCTCTTGTGTTCTGTGTTTGTAGATCAAATTTTTTGTTCAGTTCTGGTCTTTTCAGTAGAAGTAGGTGAAGTTCTCCTATATCATTGAATGATCATCTTCTTCCCTGGAAGATAATGCTCATTCTAGCTGGGTAACTTATTCTTGGCTGTAATCCAAGTTCCTTTGCCCTTCGGAATATCTGATTCCAGGCCCTTTGATCCTTCAAAATAGAAGCTGCTAGGTCCTGTGTGATTCTAATTGTGGCTCCCCGATATTTAAATTGTTTCTTTCTGGCTTCTTGTAATATCTTTTCCTTGGTATGATAGTTCTGGAATTTAGCCACGATATTTCTGGGGGACTTAATTTTTGGGTTTCTTTCAGGAGGTGATCGGTGGATTGTTTCAAGGAGCATTTTGCCTTCTGGGTCTAAAATATCAGGGCAGTTTTCTTTTATGATTTCCTGGAAGACAGTGTCTAGGTTATTTTTTTCATCATGGCTTTCAGGAAGCCCTATAATCCTTAGATTGTCTCTCCTAGATCTATTTTCCAGGTCAGTTGTTTTTCCTAGGAGATATTTCATGTTTTTCTCTATCTTTTCATTTTTTTGTTTTTGTTCGACTGATTCTTGAAGTCTTGATGAGTCATTCATTTCCAATTGTTCGATTCTAATTTTTAATGTCTTATTTTCTTCAGTTACTGTTTTTAGTTCCTTTTTCAATTGACCAATTACATTTTTTTGTTCATTGCATTCTTTTTCCATTTTTTTCTATTTTATTTTGCAGTGATCTCATTTCGTTTCCCCATGTTTCTTCTAACTCTCTTTTAAGATTTTTTATGTAATCTTCAAAGAAAGCCTTGTGACATGGAGACCAGTTTATGTCTCTCTTTGGGGCTTTTTCTGGAGTTGCTTTACCTTTAGGGGCCTCAGGATTTGAGGTCTGTTCTTCCCTCTCTCCATAAAAGTTGTCTATGGTGAGAGTTCTTTTTGGTTTTTTATTCATTTTTTTTTTAAAGGTGTGAGGTCTGTTTAGGGCAAAGGTGGGACAGCTGCTTTAATTTGCCCTGAGGCAGTTCTGCTGATTGAGTTATGTCAGGTGCTGGGCAGTTCTGCTTTAGTTCACCCTGGGGCAGTTTTGCTGATTGAATTATTTCAGGTACTGGGCAGTCCGGCTGATTGAATTATTTCTGGTGCTTATCAGTCCTGTTGATCGATTGATTGCTTTAAGGTGCCCTGTAATGGCAGCTAGGTCTGATGCTCATCAGGGGTTCAGTGGTTCACAATCTATCCCCCTCAAAAGGCAGACCCTCTGAACCACCTGCCCACAATCAGGACGGATTGGTCCAAGAGGCCCCCAGAAGACTCCCAGGTGTGTGAAAAGCACAACGCTCCCACTCCTGTTCTGACTCCTGTTCCAGCTCCCTGCTCCAGCTCCCTGCCCAGGTCTCCCTGCGCTGCAGTCTGGGTTCAGCAGATCACTCCCCTGCCCAATTAAAACAGACCTGTTTTGAGGTTCTTCCAGAGTATCTTCTTCTAGAGTTGTGTTGTTCTCCAGATATTGTGGATTTTTTTTGCTTCAAAATCAGTCTAGAGGCTTCATATGTTGTTGATTTGAGGGGAGGTTAGAGGAGGTTACAGAGACTCCTGTCTGATCTCCGCCACCATGATTAAGTGACTTTTCCAAGGAAGCTTAGTAACTTTCTAAACTCAAGTCTTTTAGATTCCAGGTGCATCTAACCACTGTACCACTTCCTTATATATGAGTACATTTTCAGAATATAAAGATATTGAGCCATAAGGAAAGCTAAAAAGGACAGTATCAATCCTGGGCTAACCTCTACTGTGGTTCTTATATACTGAAGTTGGTGATACATGAATATTATTTTAGCCATCATCAGGAAAATCAAAATCATTTGGCCCAAAATTATTTTATAGTTTAAAAGTACAAAAAGAATGTACTTAACTTGGAACAAAGGGAAGTATCAAATGAGAAAATATTTATAAAGTTTTTACTGCAATACCTGGCACACAGTAGGTGTTTAATACATATTTGTTTCTTTCTTCCATCCCATAGGAAGTATCACAAGTCCTAATTAAAGACTATTTGGAAAGGCAAATATTACTTCATGTCAAATAGGAGCTCTTTTCATTTTTAATCATTTGAAGATTATTTCTAATCTAAGAGAGGTTGAGTGATTTGAAAAATACTTAAAATGTCTTCCTTTTTAGCTCCCAGTCCAATTTTCTTTTAACTACCATTAAACTTTCTAGGCTAAACATGTTTCCTCAGATTTTTTAATATCATAAATTACTTAATGAAACCTTTTTTCCTTTCTCCATAGATAATGAAATGAGTAGACTCCAGCCTATGATATAACTAAATCACTGTGCTAATTCCAAAAATGGTGTTGCTAATTAGAAGACGTGGCAGATTTTTCTAAAGCATATTCTGGCTTCTCCCTATTACTTCAACTCCAAACTGGATTTGCTTGAATAAAAAATGATTTGAACTCACATTTTTTATTGTTGTTGGTGGGTCATTTTTAATTTTGTCTCATTCTTTGTTATCCCATTTGGGATTTTCCTGGCAAAGATTCTGGAGTGGTTTGCCATTTCCTTCTCCAACTCATTTTACTGATGAAGAAGTTGAGACAAACAGGGTTAAGGGACTTCCCTAAGGTCACACAGCTAATTAGTGTGGTCAGATTTGAATTTAGGAAGATGAATCTTCCTGGCTCCACATCTGGTGTTCTATTCACTGTGCCACTTAGCTCATTCATATCCTTGACTAAATTCTCACAATTGGTCAATTAGTGAGGATTGAGATAAGACCTGTGGTTAAAGCAGTATGAGAAATCCTTGTTACTAATACATGTTGGCATTTTCTCTTCAATTTACAATCTTAGAAAGTTGATAGGGTGTGGAAAGATGGAGTTTATAAAATCATTGTCTGGAGCTGGAAGGGATCCTATAGGTTATTGAATTTAGCCTCAGAATTTTACTAAAAAATGAACCCCAGAGAGGTTAGATGACTTATTTAGGATCACAAAGCCAGCAAGAGATGGAATTGGAAACCAGGGCTTTCTGACTCTGATGCTAGCTCTCTAACCACTATACCATTCTGACTCTCTTACTTTCTAAAGGCACTTAGAGTCATAGGGCATGTGTGTATGTACATGCACAATACATTGACATGATTCAGAAGCATTCATACTTTTTTAGACTGCTGACCAATGTCTTATTTTGATCAGGGTAGAATATATTGGAGGGGAATGTAGATAGCATCATGGTAAAAAAGAGAGCAGGATTGACTTCCAGTGTTGGAATAATAAATATAATAAAATTTGGGGGTACTATTTTGTAATTAAGGGGCAAAAATCTCTCAATAACTGACTCCTAATAAGTCATCACAATAATAGCACTCTCCTACTATTCTTGAGTGCACTAGAAATTACCTGATATAAGCATAATGTAAGAGATAACATAAGCACAAACTTTTTATGATCTCTGCTAAGAGTCTACCTTTGTTCAGCTTTGAAATGAATTCTTATATTATAATCATAATTTACTTAATCATAAATTACTTAATTTATAATATTATCAAACCCAAGTTTTCTTTCATACTTTGATGAAGTAGTGAAGTAGAATACAAATGCTATCAATTCCTCTTTCACAATCTCTCTCATTTACTTTATTTTTCATACTCTCTACATTTTATCATCATCATCATATTCCAACAGATTTCCTTTGGTCTCCTTGACTTACCTCTCCAGTTTATATTGCTCAGTGACTAGATTAATTGTTCCTTAGTCATTTTTTAAAAAATCATGCCTTTCCTTTACACAAAAATCTACCACAGTTTTTTAAAAATTATTATTATTATAGTAAGTCTAAAATCCTCTGATTGCTTTTAATAAATTTCCTCCCTATTTCAGGGACACAATATATTAGTTTCTATTGGCAAATCTTTTCTAATGATAAGCTTTCTATTTGGAATCCCATTCCCTATCTCCTGCCTCCCTTTAAGTCTTAGCATTCATGGTCACCCTTTTCCAAGAAGTTTAGGGCATTGAATTTGGAGCCAGGAAGAACGGAGTTCAAATCTCTGCCTCTGAAACTTAATAGCTATGTGACCCTGGATAAGTCATAGCACCAGCCTAGTAGAATGAGGGTAATAGAAACACTTGCTTCATAGGGTTATTCTGAAGATCAAAAGAGAAAATATGTCTGAATGATGTCAGGGGCTTGAAAACTTCTTGGCACCCTGTAATTTGTAGTTCAAAGACACATTTTCTCTCAACACTTAGTATGATTTAAAACTTATGGGATCTTTGAACTGAAAGGCCAAATTGAATCATTCTCTGGAGTTCTAAAAAAGATAGACACAATCTATGACAGACAGAGTAAAAGGAGCAAGGAGGACTTCAAGAGCTGAGCTAGAAAAGAATCAGTCTCACTGGACAGTGGGCAAAAGGAGACAGAGCTCAGCTAATAGGGCTAAGCTATGCCAGAAAGGGAGAAATTGAGGAGAGCTATCAGCTCCTACCAAAATTTCATAGTAGAAGCCTTGAACCTAAACTGCCATTTGTATCTTCATTCCAACCTCTTCAAGACTGGGCAAAAAAATCCTCCTTCCTCTACCCCAAAAAAGGAAAAGAAAAAAAAAAAAAGCTTTTTCTACTCCTAACTTCCCCTCCTGTGCTTAACTATTAGCAAATATTATAATATACTCTACTGTTTCTTTACCTTGTTTCCAGAAAATTAAATTTCTGTATCATCTATAAAAAGTCCAGGTGTAAGAGATAAGTGTATATTTAAATTAAGTCAGAGAACCAAATCTCTGTTTAAATGTTAAGCATTTTTGTAACTGGGGGCTCTGAGCTATTATGTTTGTGCTCCTAACATTTTATTTAGTTTAAACTCCATAAAGCATCAGACTAAAAAAAAAAGTACATATGTTATAACAAGGTATGATCAATTAAAGCCCTAGAAAGACAGGGAGTAGAGAGAAGAAAATGGTGATATTGGTTGGCCAACCTTACCTTCATAGTGACCTTACAACCACCAGTGAGTATTATAGTAGCATAATACCAGAAAGATATAGGACAGAGGCAGGGAAATGAGAGTGATTTTATTGGTGTGATTTATAAGCAATGTGAAAATCTCCCTCCAAAGATGTAAATCAGCAACTCACAAGTACAGGAAATAGGCACTCAATAAATATTTGTCAAAGGAGTGAACAACTTGTTAATGCAGAAGGATAGATAACTGGAAGACTAGTTCAGGATTTTGATAGACTCTGAAAACACTTTCTAAGGCCCAGTATTATCCCCATACAATTCTTATTTTCCTCATGGGAAAATGATTTACTCTGTTTAATAAGCAAAAAGTCAAGAAGTCTCCTATAGACACTGAGCTTCTAATATTCAGCTCCTATTGATCCGCAAGGGAGGAAATTAAGACAATATGAGCCATAAAAATTGTAGGGTTGATTGTCTAAAAGAAAATGACGGCACTTTCCACCCCCACAAGTGCCATGTCATTTTTCCATGAACTGGGCCTGCAGTGATGAAGTATGTGTGCTCCAGAGTGCTTTCCAAGTGTTTGAGCAATCCATCTGGCAGAAGCATTTAAAACGATGGGATTTGTTATTGTGGCACTCCACCAAGAGCCAAGACTTATTTAATTGCATTAGTCATCAAGCATGGTGCCACTAAGCTAGGAGTTCTCAGAGTGGTGTCTGGCTGGTGAATTTGAAAGACCAAACAAACAAGGCAGAACTTAAAATATTCAGACCTCGAAGAAGAATCTTTCTCTATTGCTTCTTTCTATAGGTTAACAGTTAGCCCAGTCTCTAGATGTAGATGGTAAAGGTAGATGGTCAACTTTGGGAAACTTGAAGACTACAGAAAGGCTAAACCAGCTCCAGAAATCTCTTGCATCCTCACTTACCTTTAATTTAAGTTCTTATTTTGTAGACAATTTTTTTTCTTCTGATAAGGAGTATATGACCTTCAATTACATATGGAAGGAACCTTGGCTTCATCGAGTTCAACTCCCTCATTTTATAGATTAGAAAAATAATAATAATAAAAAAAGAGTCCAGTGACTTATCTCATGCAGATATGTAGAAGAGGTTGGGTTCAAACCTATAGCTTCAAAGCTGGTTCTTTGACTCTTTCTAGTTTACCCAATGTTCATTGAAGTCTCTCTCAACATGCAAATGCATTACCTTGAAGTGAATAACATACCAACCTCTTGATGATCACATTAGCATGTAAGTGAAGAATTTATAGGTAGGATAGTTAAGTTTGAAAGGTGCCACATGGAGTTGGAAAGTTTTTGAGGATGGGCTGCTGCCTGAAGAGAGTTGGTATAGATCAATGTTTTTTAGGCAGTTATTGGGGCTCTGAGAGAGCATTAATGAGAGAGAGAGAGAGAGAGAGAGAGAGAGAGAGAGAGAGAGAGAGAGAAGAAAAGCATTTCCCAAAGAAGATAAGATTGTTCCTTCATAATTTTGCCCACAGTTCACCCTGAGCTTTATCATCTGTAAATATTAATCATGTGAATCCTAATTTTTAAAGCTCTTTCACCTTCAAAATTGACATTGGAAATTATTTTCAACATTAAAAGACTTTTGGAAGGCAGAAATGGGATTGAAGGATTGAATTTTTAAAGAGGAAACCTAATTTCTTTCTCTCTTAAAATTTTCCCTTATTGTATTATAGTAATTTAAAAATGCTTTATATGTGAATTTTCTGCTCTAAACTTTCTCTGCTACTCTCTGTGCCACCCATAAAAAGTTTAATATTGGTCATGATGATATTGACAATATTATAATAAGCCTAAGACATCAGGTCTTCATGTCAATCAGTATGGATAAGTAAAAACTGATGAATAAGAATCAAGGGAAGAGACAAAGGAGAGCTGGGAGATGACTTGTTGGAAACAGTTGGAAACAATTCAGAAGAAACAAGAGCCAGATGAGGAAAAGGTAAAGTCTTAATGACCCCAGAAACTCCATTGCTGTGAGATCTCCAGTTAGAAAAATATTGCTTTTGTCACAGGAATTAAATTCCCTTTCAACTTACTGTATTGAAAAATAATAACTGACATTTATAAGTGCTTTAAAGTTTGCCATTTATTTCAAAAACATTACACATTATTTTATTGGATCCTAAAGTTTCATTTTGGTGGGTTTTTTAAATTTTGTTTTGTTTTGTTTTGGCTAATGCATGGACTGGTCCTGTGATCTCATAGATGAACATAAATTCTATTGTAAAATTTCTCCCACTAATTCAAATCTGCAGCTCCTCTGTAATTTCATTCTTTTCATCCTTATGTTACCTTATCAGTTACTTTCTGACTCCTTCCCCTCTGATAGCAATTACTCTGAAGGTTGGATCACAAAGCCATATCAGTCTTTTTCTACTCTGGGGAATTTATTTTTCACTAGCCTCAGTGCCTATGCCAGGCAACTTCTAGGGGGACAGAATTGGCCCAAGAGGGATATGGATTCTCTTTTCTTTAGGGCTCACATAGCTCCACCCAAATGTTGTTAACTTGCCCCAATTCTTTCACAAGACTTTGTTTTGTAGGAAGAGGGCAAAGGAAGGGTGTGCTTGTAGAAATTGCAGCAGCAGGTAAGGCAAGGCAACATGTATTTATTAATCCCTTACCATGTACTTAGTATTATATTATATTATTATATTATACATAATTATATATCATATATATATTATATTAAGCACTGGGAATGGAAATACAAGCCCTCAAAAGCTTTCATTTTAATTGGGGAAAGTAACATAAAAAAAAGGTGCAAGGAAGCATGTTGATTGGATCCCAATTCAATGGTATGGATTGTGCTGCTCTGCCAGAACTGGGGAATTTGTAAGGGAAGAGACCCTGACAGATCATGTTAGGAATTAGGCATTAGCCTTCCCTGCCCTTATTTCACCATATTGTTATCTCATTAGTCATTTTGTTGTCTTTACCTTTAGAGATGGCTATAATTTTTTTGCTTCTTACATGTAATTTTTATATTGGGGAATTTTGAGTGTAACGATTAGGAAAATGTCTATTCTTCCATGTTGTTGGTAAGCTGCAGTTCAGCAACTCCTCTATAATTTATTTTATTAGTTATCTGCCCAGGAACATTGAATGGATTAATGATTTAGCCATGATCCCTCAGTTAATGTGTGTTATAGGAAGAACTTGACACCAAATCTGGTCCCTCTATTTACTGTGCCATACTGCCCCTTCTTTGAGGTGGATACTAGGGCATTAGTTCCATTTGGCAGAGGAAGGAACAGAAGATGAACGGTTAAGTGACATTCATTGTCACACAATTAGTAATATAAAAAGTGGAATTTAACTATGGCTTTTTCTTTGTCTAATTATAACATATTTCCTATGACTCCACACTTCACACACAAATCAGTTAATTATTTGTGTTAGTTACTTATGTACTTAATTCATCTGTTTTTAAGACGTCTCAAATAGAAAGGAGAAAAAAAAACTATTGTCATATGAGAAATATGCAGGGTAGGAAAGTAGGGGCCTGGCTTCTAGTCCTACCTACTTTCAGGCCTGATTTTAGCCAAGTCCCTTTGTTTTTCTCAGCCTCAATTTGTTCATCTGTAAAATGAAGGAATTGGTATTTTGGTCTGCTTTCTTTTAAAACATGACTAATATGGAAGTATGTTTTGTATGACTGAGCATGTATAATCTGTATCAAATTGCTTTCCTTCTTCAAGAAGGAAAGAGGAAGAATGGAGGGAGAAATTTTGGAACTTTAAATTTTTTTAAAAGGAATGCAAAAAATGTTTTTACATGTACTTGGAAATTTTGAATTAGAGATATTAATGAGGGAATTGGGCTTGATGATTTCTAATATCTCTTCTAGCTCTGATATTTTCTATTTACATATTCATACCCATATTTTCTCCTGAGTTATTCAAATAGATTTTTTCCCATTAAGGTTCTGTGAAGAAAACAGTCAAAAGGCCAAGTCTCGGAAGAAATCAAAGTTCCTGTTCATTTTTTCAAAATGAAAATTGGTGTGAACCCCAACAACAGAATAAACTTAAAAGAATGCTTCCTAATGAAGCCAGAGGTGTATAGGCTGGCTGTTCTATTCCTAGATACTCCTATAACCTCAGTTTCCTTAACCATCTTTTTTTCCATAAGGGTGTCATATCCCTGTTGTATTCTGGTAGCCCATCTATCCTCCCTACTGCAGAAGGTACAGACTAATTGCAGCTGGCACAGAGTAGTCATTCACCCATCTGGCTACAGTTGCCAAGTACTGGTCTGAATCTCCAGGCTCTTCCTGCCTTTCCCTAAAGAGTCTGTCCAGAAACCAACACTTTATCTTTTATCAAAATGCTCCTGGATCAGCCAGAGACTGCATACCTACAGAATGAGAGAGGCATTTGTTTCTCAACTTTGTTTCCCCTTGGCAGCTAAGTGAACTAAAGTTCAATTCAGGACTTATAGTGGCCAAACAATGGAGATTAAACACTTTTGGATATATTGGACTGCAGCAGATCTCTGGGCTTCAAAGAATGGGCCAGTGCCTTACTTAGATTAGTTAGATTTTCAAAGCACAAAAGAAACTTAGGGGTGGTGGTTGATGGCAGGGGAGGAGTGGCAAGATGAAATATAAAATAGTGGATAGTCGAGAGAGTTGAGAAGGAGGCAGTAAGAACAAAATGAATGTGAGAAATATGGAGATTATGAGCTAATTTCTCTTTTCTGTCTGTTCTGCCATACCTAATTTCTATTCTCATTTTCCAAATTAAGGAATTTTTGAGAAAGAGATGATGATTGATGAAGTTCAGGAAAGAAAGGTTAAAGACATACTTTTAATGTTCCCATTTCTAGGGTTATTAATGGCTATTGATTAAGAATTGGATCTACACAGACCTTTTATCCCAAATGCCACCCTAAATTACCAATATATTTATTTCCCTATTAGTGTTTATCACACACTCAGACATACGCTCAGCCATCCATTGCTAGTCTCATATGCTTTTTCCAAAATTCACATATGCATATTGCCAGCCAAAATTCAGTCTTCTGTTCTATGTCTACTGAAAGTTCTCTAGCTCCTATCTGATTTCACCCTGGCCAATGGAGTTTGGAACTGTTTTTCCATTAGTTCTTTGGAACTAATGGAAATATTAGTAATAATATTAGAGACTTATCTGGAGTTAAAAAAAAAAGGTCAAACAACTTGACCAATGTCCCACAACTGGAGTATATAAGAGATAGGAGTTGAATCCAGGTCTTCTTGACTTTAAGAGTGGCTATCCACCTCCTCACCATACTATGCTCTCAGCCTAGTCAATCTTGTAAATCTTTATTCTGAACCAGAAACTCTGTGATTTATTCTTGCCTATTTGGCAAATGAATGTCCCATCTTCTTCCCTTTTTTCTCTCTTTATGGTTTGTTCTATTCCTCATAGCATTTTCAAAGCAGGGACTAAATCTTGATGAGCTTCCTGCTAAGGCTTTCACTCCAGTTACAAAGATCTTCTTCCCTTTGATTATATGAAATAGTAACTGACCAATTCTGCATCAATCAGAAAACTCAATTTGGTTGTGGTAAAGTTTTATTGATATGTCATTTTAGTGGTGTCTAACTCTTCCTAAGCCCATTTGGGGTTTTCTTGGCAAAGATAGTAGTGTTTTATCATTTCTTTCTACAGCTCCTTTTATAGTTGTGTGACCCCAGGCAAGCCACTTTGTCTCAGTACTTCATCTATAAAAGGAGCTGTTCCAAGCTCCCATGCTATATCCATTTTTGCCATCTAACTGCTCCGTAAAGTTTAAATAAAACTAAAGATTTATTTAATTGCCTTCTTACTAGTATCTAGGATATTATAAAAATTCTCTAATGTTGAAACTTACTTCTGCCCAATATACCAATCTTTATTTGAGAAGGCTTGAATTTTCTTGACATATTAGGGGCAACTCAATATGGGGTTACATAAATAGTTCCAATTGAAAATACAGCTGATGCCAATGAATTTTTGATCACATATTCATGAAAGGAGTAGAGGGCATGTGACTTTACTCTCTTTAGCTGCCCATTTCTAATACTTCACTTCTGTTCCCTATATTTAATTTCTTTTTTTTTCCTGACCTCTCCTTCCTTATTTTTTTTTTGTTTTGGCAACTTCTCCCTAAAGCAGCTAAGGTACTGTGGGCTAGGGCAAGGCTTCTTAAATTGTGGGTTATAGCACCATATGAGTTTGTATGGAATTGCAAAATTATAATTTATTATCAGGAAATTTCTGGTTTGTATACTTGTTTTATATACCTATGTAACTAATGTTACTTAAAAATTTCTTGGGCAAAAATGGAATGAGTGGATAAAAGTTTAAAAAGCCCACGTCTGACTTAAGAAGGACTGGAGGTCAGTGAATCTCCCAATCAAAGGGATTATGTGCAACTGAGAAGCAGGCTTCAAACAGGTTATACATGGGGAAGGGGAACAGAGAAGAATAAACAAAGAAAGAAGTCTTGAGACTATTGTAATGAAACTAGAGACCTAGCTTCAAATCTTGCCTCAAACAATAGAATTGTGAAATCACAATCCAATTATTAAATTTGATGGGCCTCACTTTCATCATCTCTAAAATTACTTCTAACATCTTACCTGGTTCTAAATCTCTGATTCTAGGAACCTTAGAGCCATTTCTAAGACTCCCAGTTCTGCCCAGAAATCTTGGGTCCAAGTTAGGAGCATCCTGCCTTGGATTTCAAATTCAGCAGATATGCTGATGGATCTAGATTATTAGAAGTGAAATCTCAGGAAGAAGAAGTAGGTTTGGGGACCCCCTTCATGAATTTAGAATTAGAATTATCTAATATTTCTAGAAGTAGCAGACCACATTAGACCATGATTTGTTGAAGAACGAACAGTTTCTCTGTGACTCAGAACAAGTTCTTTCCAAGGTTCCCAGAAATTGCAGACTAAAAGCTAATTCTAAAGCTAAGGTCTGAGATAAGTAAAAGTGAAGCTTTCTCACTTTTCCTATTCCCAGGACTCCCACTTGCAGGCACCAACTTCAGGAGGGCAGTGAGTCAAAAAGCAGCTTGAAAGCACTTGCTGAGGTTGACTTTCTACTGATCACTAGAGGAAAGAGAGAATCTAAAAGAAAGAAAGAAGACAACTACAGAGCAAATTCATTGCAGTTCATGATTAACAAGATGTAGGAAATGCACATTTTAGCAACCACCTTGTCCCTAATGTACTGTCACTGAAATTTATAAAGTGAACTCTTACATCTCCTCCTGCTTTGATTTTTCTTCTGAGAACTGAATACACTAATGGCATCATTAAATAATTATCAAAAATCATATATTTTATTTTTGTCCTTAGTGGAATTTCCAACATCTAGTTATAGGAATTCTAGATAATGTTTATTCCTTCAAGATACTTGCTTGTATTGTATTCATTTCTATTCTTCCTCTTTCTCCAAACTCTTCCTCCTCCTCCTCCTCCCCCCCCCCCCGCCTTTTTTTTTTTTTTTTTTTTTTTTTTTGCTTCACCATGCCTTCTAATTGAAAAGAATCTTGAGGAAGAAATATTGACCAACACAATAATGACTTGGCTTCACTTCCAAGGAACTGCACTAATCATAACGGGTTATGCAACAATTCTTTGAACTGAAAATGAGTAAAAGAGGAAATCCAAATTCCTCAGCCAGATGTACTACTTGTTTCTACCAGATCCATCCTCCTCCCTCATTCCTCTCACACATCTGTGACCAGGGAATCATTGCCATCAATTGACTTTTCAGTATGAACATGACCTGACCAATGTAGATTTATACTTAATTAATATCTATTTCTGGAGTTGGTCAGAAAGATCTGATCTCAGGACAGCTAGGTGGTGCAGTGGATAGAACACCAGCCCTGAAGTCAGGAGACCTGAGTTCAAATGTGGCCTCAGACACTTAATATTTCCTAGCTATGTGACCCTGACAAGTCACTTAACCCCAATTACCTCAGCAAAAAAAAAAAATCTGATCTCAGGATAACTCAAGGTGTCTTAAAGTAGGAATGTGATAATTGAGCTAAACTAAGACTCAGATTATTTATCTATAACTTCTATCTTCCTTAGCATCCTTCAAATCTCAGCAAAACCTCACCTTCTACAGTTTCTAAGTTTTTCCTTGTCTTAGTGCCAATTGATTATCTCCAATTTATCATGTATACATATCTTGTTTGTACATGGCTGTTTGCATACTATCTCTCCAAATAGATTACAAGCTTCTTAATAACAACCCTGCCTTTTTTGCTTTTTTTTGGGGGGGGGTTGTATTCATTGTCCTTACCACAGAACCTGGTGCATGAGAGAGACCATATAAGTCATTCATTATAACACTCCCATTTAATATATTGTATTTTAATTTTATATATGTTTGTTTTTATTTATATTTTACACATATTTTATATATGTGAATAAGATTACTTCCAATACTCTAATTAGGTTACTATCTATTATCCTTACTCTGACTCCAGGAAAACAAAAAGAATCCCTGGGAACTGGTAGTACCCACTAATTGTCAAGGTTGGAAAATTGTTTATTCTTTTAGGTCTTTGTCCTTTCTTTCCCTTCAGGAGGATGAGATGTGGATCTTGCTCCCTACCTTTCCTCTTTCACCCCTCATGGCTCAGCTAATGCATTTTAGGCAATCTCTTTCACTTTCAAATATGCATCTTGATTATTTTCATTCCTTAGACCTTCCTATTTATGTCTAGTTATCTCACTGAGTTATCTCTGTCAAATCTGGCTTTTGTCCCCTGTAGATATCATCACTAGATAATGTGCTTCTTATACTACCACCACCCCAAATTTAATGAGATTCAAGAATGTGATATGACTATTAACTGTAATTAAGGTCTTAAGTTATGTTAATAAGAGTAGAAGGTCCAGGTCATCAGTGGCAATAATCTCTTTGTGATCAGTGTTGGTTATTCCTCAGCTGGAGCTCCATTACGGGAGTTACTTTACAATAGGGAAACTGGTGAATTAATATGAATCCAGAGGAAGAAAGTCAGGGTGATGAGACATCTGGAAATAAGTGATAGAATTTTAAAGATCAAAGGGGCCATATAACTCATTCATTATAACACTTTCATTTAACAGATGATTAAACTGAGACAAGAGAGGTACTATAAGTTCTCCAAGGTCACACAGTAAGTAGGAGGAAGAGCAAGCCCTAGAACTGAGGCTCCTGATTTCTTCCTATTATCCCAGGGTGTCTCTAAATCAGGCCATATGAACAGTGGGAGAAAAAAAAAAAGGCTGAGATTAAACATGATAGTTGTCTTCAAATATTTAAAGGACTGTCAAGATCCTGCAGCCTTTAACAGTAAGAGTGCCACAAGTGCTGACACTGACATGCCCCAGGGAAGATGGAATCACTCAGAAGGTGCCATCAAAGATGCAGCTATTGCTGACCCTGTGACACAGTTTTATTACCAGAAATCCCCTTGGTATTCTCTGTGCCTCAGAACACAGACAGCTGAGCAGCATGGTCTAACATAAAAGCATCCCTCATCCTAGGAATACACATGATACAGGAAGAACAAACCCACAAAGGGCAAGACACACAGCTGTATCTAAAAGATCCTAAATGCCTCCTCTCTTCTTCCAACATTTCAAATTTTATGTAAATAGTCTGATCAGAGCTTGTCTCAAATACCAGCAGTGAACCCCTACTTTTTCCTGCCTTTAAGCTTTGACTCAAGTAATGAATAGAGTCTTCTCTTTGAAGATATGGAATATTTTTGCCTTTCTTTGTAGAATAGCAACTGGCACAGAGTAGGTACTTAATAAATGTGTCCTAACTTGACTTTCCTCAGGATTATTGCTCAGAGATGCTGCATTTCTGCCCCCCAATCTCAGGTGCCTTGCTTTCTTTATATTGGTGAAGATTATCATGCAGGAGAATAGAAGTTTATTCTGTACGGTTCCAAAAGGTGAAAATTGGACTAATGGGTGGAAAGTTACTTAGAAGTAGATTTTGCTGCAATAAAAAATATATTTTAAACAACTTGAGCTGTCAATGAAATTGCTACTAAATTAGCTTCTTGTTACTTGCAATATTTAAGCAGAGATTGGAACCCTATTAGGCATGCTACAGAATTCTGCAAAGAAACTAATTGAGATAATTAGGAGTTTCAGTAACGTAGCATAATACAAAATAATCCACACACAAAATCAACATTTCTTTATAGCAATAATGAAACCCAAAAAGGAAATAATATGAAGAGAGGCCCCACCAAAATAACTACAAAATACCCAGGAATCAAACTGACAAGGCAACTTAAGATTTGTATAGATAAAACTATAAAACATTCTTTAAAGAAATGAAGAGATGCTATAAAAAAGCTTATTTGGAGAATGGACCAGATCTGACTTTCCAGAATTTTTGGACATATTTTCTCTTCCTAAAATCAAGTCAAACTGACTTTCTCTGTCTCATGTGCTTCCCCTAGAAGCAGGATAGTTGGTCTAAAAATGATAGCTGACTTCAAATATTTAAAGGATTGTCAAAATCCTGCACTCCCTAATGGTAAGGGGACCACAACTGATGATGTTGACATGTCCTGTACTCATCTACCTGTTGATAACAGCAGAATCCTGAAGTCTGAAACATCAGACTTATATGAACTTAGATGCTAATTCTGAAAATTTCATACAGAAATTTAATAAATATAAATCAATAGCCATAACAAAGAGTACACAAGAACCTAGAAATTGGCTCACATAGCAAACACTTAATGTCTTAGGCAAACAGAAGGTATGGTCACCACAAACAACAGTGGTTTAAACTGTTTCCACTCATGACCACTTTTCACTTGAGAAATTTTTACATGACCCTAGACATATAGATATGTAAAATAAGTATACAAACCAAACATTTACTACTAATAATTTGCTGATAATAATATCATAATTTCATGACCCCTCACATTCAGTTATAAGCCCCCACAGGGATCATGACCCATAGTTTAAGAACTGGGGTTTCAAATATAAATTTTAAAATGAAATATAGTAGAAGATTACAGCAATTTGAAGTACAGAGAAGGAATAAAAGGGAAAAAATTTTAAAATTTGGCAAGATCAATCTATCAATCAATAAATAGACAGATGAAAGATAGATTAGAATAGATAGATGATAGATAGATGATAGATAGATAGATAGATAGATAGATAGATAGATGAATTCCTAGTCTTACTGGTTCATGATATTCTTCCTTTCCAAAGCACCCTCAGTTAGCTGTTGCCTGCCAAATTCCTTTTTTTCACATGCTTTCGGCCTTCAGCTATTCTTGGTAAAGATAAGTGTTTGATATTTTTCTAAAGAGAGCTATTTCCTTTGCAAAACAAACCTGCATAATTCCCTCAATTTGATGTGACTCAGTCTTTCCAGATCATTTGAATAATGTTAGACACTATTTTCCTAAGCATATTTTCAACTTTATTTTTTGCCACTCATTTTTTTAATGAACATGTCAGAGCAAATGGAGGCCTACCATTTTGCAGAAGTTTATTTTGGCTGACAACCATTTAAATTGTCTAATTACAAAGAAGATGATGTAGTCTTGGAGAAAATATAATTGATGTATGCTCTTTGGGAGATTTAAAAAAATGTTTCTAGGGGCAGCTAGGTGACGCAGTGGACAGAGCACCAGCCCTGAAGTCAGGGGAACCTGAGTTCAAATCTGGTCTCAGACACTTCCTAGCTGTGTGACCCTGGGCAAGTCACTTAACCCCAATTGCCTTAGCAAAAAAAAAAAAAAACAAAAAAAAATGTTTCTCTATCTTTACAGATAATGAGAGGAGTATAACACCATTAAACATTTTCCCTTATCATTCTGGGGTCAAAGTAATTAGAAAAGAATTCCTAAGTTTTTTTTTTTTTTTTAATCTTTCAGGTAATGACATTTAGCATACTGTAAGGGTTCTGGAGTGACTCAGAAGATTTATTGTGTCTTTTTTCCTCAACTTAATTACCCACTGTGTTTCTGATTGTTATTATCCATTAGTGATTAGGTTCCATGTAACCAAATAATATTAACTTTTAAAAAAATTTATTTTGAAGCTATGATAAAGACAAACATATAAACATTTTCATCTCTATCTGAGGTATACACTTTCCCATATATCACCTTTGTCTTTGAAGAAAGCAAGCTCAGACATAGCATGGTTTCTACATAGCATTGGTCTCATCACGTTCACATCCAAAGGTTCCGTGATTTCCAGAGAGTTGCTGTCATGGACTGAAAGAGCCTCAAAGGTCACTTCATGCTCCTTAGAAAATCAAGTCTCAGCTGGCTAAAAAAACCCACTTCCAGTTTCCTAAAATTCAAATTCCTTGTGGCTTGATCACCTGAACTTTCAAAACTACAAGATGAGAACTTCCAACTTAATTGTCTTCATCAAACAAAAGAGCCAACGGTTAGTTAAAATACTGACTTATTTCCCTGGAACTACATGTTCTTCTTGGGGAAAAAGGTCCCAAGGCCTCTCACCTTGCAGCATTGACTCTAACCAGATGCTGCCAATTAAGGGGTCAAAACCAGGAGAAGAGATCCATGTAAGAGAGGGATAGAAGCAGATAAACGCCCTTTCAAATGCCTGTCCAGTTACTCAATGAATTAGTTAGTGAATGTCCACATATTTACCAAAGTTTCTCTAAGGCACTTGGTGTCATCATGATTTTCCTGGAAGCAAGCTCCCAAGCCCCTTCTATGTGGGTAGTTCTGTCATGGCACTCTATGCATGTGCAAATCTGTTATATATTTTATAACCATTTGTTCAATCTCAACTACACATGATTTTTTAGGTCTCATTTTTCATATTCAATTCATGGATTTTTAGATGCAAAAGGTCTCTTTTTCATTTCTATTGAATGTAACTTCCACCAACCTCATATCCCAATCCATATAGAAGCAAAAAAAGGACGGAGTGATTAGGGATTTCTACGAGGGAACGGGAACTGTTATTAAATCCATGTACTCCTTTCGCTGATTAGAAAGAAATAAGGAAAATGTGAGTTTTTAGTAGGAATAATTGTTTTGTGCTTGATTTGCTCTAAAATTCCTTTTTCAGTTTTCCTCAGATGGTGCTGGAGACAATCTAGTGTGGATACAGCAAATTACATTCTGCAAACAATATGCTCCCTTTTTTATGGTCTGTGTCACAACAAAACTCCCAGCCTGCTGTGTCCTTCCCCTTTATCTTTTCCAGGTAGATAAGCCTCTCTCCTGCTAGCAATGATGTTTTCCTTTATTATGATGAAGAATCCTAATACTATCTTTTCTTCCCTTATTTGTGGAATAGTCTCACCAAATCTTCATTGGTGAGATTAGAAGAGTATGCATAGGACCCCAGATGAATTTGATTGGATGCATGGGATGGACAATACAAAGATTTTATAGGGAAAATCTTACCTCAGGGACATGACTGGTATTTCTGACAGGATATATTAAGATGAAGCTGCTCGAGACTCCTACAGAGGGTGGACCTCAGGGGTTTGACATTACTTGGATTTCTGACTGGATAGCTTCCTCAGAGGGGGGAGGGATCATGGAGCTAAACTTATCTCTGTTAGATTCTTCTCCCTGCCTGCCTCAGGGATTAATTCTGTAGTTTCTCTCTGTCCAACACATCCAGGACCTCATCACCACGACCATAGCATTTATTGATCTTGTATCATAGTGCATGTGATAAGTATTTGCAAAAAGACTAAAATGAAAAAAAAATGGCAATTTATGTACAACTATCTCTTGGAAACATTGAAGAGGTAGAGAAATTTAATGAAGAACTTGACGAAACCTTTAAATAAAATCAACTTATACTTAATCAGCTAGGTGGGACAGTGGCTAGAGCACTGGGCCTGTCTGTTATCATGAAAACCAGGAGTTCAAATCTAGGGTCAGGTACTTATTAGGAGTGTGATCTTGGCCAAGTCATTTAACTTCTGTCTGCCTCAATTTCCTCGTCTATAAAAAAGGAATAATAATAATAATACTAGCACCTGCTTCTTAGGATTATTATGAGGATAAAATGGGATGATTTTGATAAAGTATGTTGTAAACTTTAAAGAGCTATATTAAAGATGATGATGATGATATGTTCAATGACTTTAATGCAAAGGCAAGGATGGCAAGAAATATATTGGAAAATATGGATCAGTAATTAGAAATGGAAAAGGTTAAGGACTTACAGAGTAGACAGAAGCCTCATGAGATGAGAATAAAATAATATCACAAAAATAATATTAATTGTAATTATATCTTGTCCTTGATATGTAAATCATTCCTCAATAAGTTATCTATGTACAGTCAAATCATTAATCATAATTAGCATATAGTTAGAAAAAATGAGAAAAAGTTGTGGCAATAGCTCCATTATGGCCTATTTAAATAAATCATTGATGATGAGAAATAGAATGTGGATAGAATAAAGGACAGAGATGTCAATTACAACAATTTCAAATGCAAGTTTAGCCATTGTAAATCAATTGCCATAATAAGTATAACAAAAGAGATTTTTAAAAAAAAAAGCAACCTAGTCAGCAAGCTCTTAAACCTTACTTGGCAAATGGAAAGATACAGCAGTCAAGGACAATACTGGTTTGTAATATGCACTCATTTGTAAAGTCTTACAGAGAAGGATAATGGAAGATTATGGACAGTATTAACTCATAAAACAAAAAAAGAAAATCTGGGGAGAAACTGAACTAAGGAAAGTCATTCTGAAGGTATTTAAGGATAAAAACAAAGGGAAAAAATAAGCAAAAGGAAAATGGAAAGGAACAGTTATAAAGATTTGAAATAAAACTTTATTTATCCTCATCATCAAGGATGGTGGGGACTAATATCCCATTACTAAGTAAATGAATTGATGAAAAAAATTAGGAATTTACTATATGCAAAGCACTATATTGAGTGTTAGAGATACAAATAGAAAGATAAAGACAGTTCCTGCTGTCAAGGAATTCTTATTATAAATGGGAATCACATAAGGGAATTCAACTGGAGAGCAGAGGGGAAGGCCCAGTGGATCTTGTGGTACAGAAGGAAGGCAGATTGTAAAGCTCATTCCTTCATATCATTTCCATTGATAAAATCTTTCTTTTTGGCTGTTGAACCATTAGTTATGCTAAAGATTTTACTTTGGGGAATTTTCCTTTTAGAGGAGATTGAAGAGCAATTCCTATAATTTCTAGGAAAACAAACTGGAAATCAGGGACATATTGAAGAATTAGCTTTCCCCTACGTCTGCCTTCGAAAGTCTGTTCTTTCTCCCCACAAGTTTCTTCCTGAAGAGAGTTTTAGAACCAACAGTGACCTCTCTAGAAGCAGGAAGATCTCTCATTTCTACAACTCTTTGTACATCACCTCCCCCTACACAGGAATTGTATAATTATACAGCATTGAGTCATTATTCTTTCCATATATGAGAAGAGATAAAATGCTCACTTGCTCTTCCTCCTCCCTCCTTCCTTTCCTTCCTTCCTTCCTTCCTTCCTTCCTTTCTTCCTTCCTTCCTTCTTTCCTTCCTTCCTTCCTTTCTTCCTTCCTTCCTTCCTTCCTTCCTTCCTTCCTTCCTTCCTTCCTT
>JAJPUD010009915.1:0-44825 GCA_023553655.1 Myrmecobius fasciatus | reverse complement strand
CTTCCTTCCTTCCTTCCTTCCTTCCTTCCTTCCTTCCTTCCTTCCTTCCTTCCTTCCTTCCTTCCTTCCTTCCTTCCTTCCTTCTTTATCTTATCTGTCTGTCTGCCTATCTATCTATTTATCTGCCTGCCTGACTACATATGGCAGATACTAAACCCAAATTAACAGGGGATAGAGACCAGATGGGATGGTCTTCAGAAAACTATTAAGTTTTTGTAATAAATTCAAATTTGTCCTAGAACAAAAGGTTTGTCTTTTTATTATCAATAACTTATTTTATTATATGGGCATGAATCAGGGAACAACTTAGAATCAGAAGAATTAAAATGAATAACTTTAGAGAGTAATGGGGTGGTCCATAATAGGTCTAAGCAAGCTTAAAAAAAACTATAAAGTACCATAATAAGGAATGCCAATAACAACAAAAATGTATGATAGATCTAAAGAAGATGGTTTAATCACATGCTGAGAACAAAGAATTAATTCATGGATGTGTGTGTATGTGTGTGTGTTTATATATGCAATCACATGGATTGGATTCCCTTTATCATTTTTCCCACCCTCTTGAATAGTGAATTTATGAAAGAAAGAAAGAAAGCATTACACAGCATTGGAAAGTGTGGTTGATCTCTGATTTGCATCATTGAGGAAACACATTGATGGGACCAAAAAGCTACTGGAGTATTTAAATATTGAGGCCACTGCTTGTATTACTTTTATATCATAAATTATAGAGGTAATTGGGGATTGTGTTTTGATTTTCTTGCTTCAGGAATCACTATTGCTCCCAACATTTCACTATAACCAAGAGGGAACCCTTGATTCTCAAAGGTAGAGTGCCAACTTTGACTAGTCTCACCAAGCTGCACAATCTATTGTTTCTCTAATAACTAGCTAAGCAAAACATAGAGAGGCTCCTATTAAGATAATTAGTTATAAAAGCAATGCTTTTTTGCTTGTTTGGGGGGTTTTGTTTTGTTTGGCTATGGCAACTCATGGAGATCATAAGTAAGCTAGAGAGGGTCTTTCAGTAAAGCAAATATTTACATTGGTAAAACCACAAATCTTTCAAGGAGCTAGGTGGCACAATGGATTGAGTGCTGGACTTTGAGTTGGAAAGGCTTGAATTCAAATGCTGCCTCAGACACTAGCTGTGTGTCCCATGCAAATTATTTAACTTCTTAAAATCTGTTTCCTCAATTCACAACTTTAGCAGAGTTGCAGGATACAAAATAAATCCACATAAATCAGCAGCATTTTTATCTATTACCAACAAAGTCAATAGCAAGAGATACAAAAAGAAATTCCATTCAAAATAACTGTCGATAGTATAAAATATTTGGGAATCTATTTGCCAAGAAAAGGTCATGAACTAAATGAACTAAACTACAACACTTTCCACACAAATAAAGTCAGACCTAATCAGCTGGAAAAACATCAAGGGCTCATGGGTAGGCCGAGCGAATATAATAAAATGACATACTACCCAAACTAATTTACTTATTTAGTGCCATACCAATCAAACTCCCAAGAAATTATTTTACAGATCTAGAAAAAATACTAACAAAGTTCATTTGGAAGAACAAAAAATCAAGAATTTCAAGGGAATTAACGAAAAAAAAGGCTGATGAGGGTGGCCTTGCTGTGCCAGATCTAAAACTATATTATAAAGCAGCATTCATCAAAACTATTTGGTACTGGCTAAGAAATAGAGGAGTCGAGCAGTGGCATAGGATAGGATCACAGGACAAAGTAGGCAATAACTATAGCAATCTAGTATTTGACAAACCCAAAGACCCCAGTTTTTGGGATAAGAACACACTATTTGACAAAAACTGCTGGGAAAATTGGAAACTAGTATGGAAGAAATTAGGGCATGCTCCACACCTAACACCACATACCAAGATAAGATCTAAATGGGTTCATGATTTAGATATAAAGAGTGATATTATAAGTGAATTAGAGGAACAAGGATAGTTTACCTCTCAGACTTGTGGAGAAGGAAGGAATTTGCATCCAAAGAAGAACTGGAACTCTTAATTGAACACTAGATAGATAATTTTGATTATATTAAGTTAAAAAAAATTTTGTACAAACAAACTAATGCAGACAAGATTAGGAGGGAAGCAATAAATTGGGAAATCATCTTTACATTTAAGGGTTCTGATAAAGGCCTCATTTCTAAAATATATAGAGAAATTGTCTCATATTTATAAGAATTCAAGCCACTCTCCAATCGATAAATGGTCAAAGGATATGAACAGACAATTTTCAAATGATGAAATTAAAACTATTTCTAGTCATATGAAAAGGTGCTCCAAATCTCTATTGATCAGAGAAATGCAAATTAAGACAACTCTGAGGTACCATTACACACCTGTCAGGTTGGCTAAGATGACAGGAAAAGATAATGACGAATGTTGGAGGGAATGTGGGGAAACTGGAACACTGATACATTGTTGGTGGAACTGTGAACAGATCCAACCATTCTGGAAAGCAATTTGTCTCTTTTTTTTCATTTTTTTAAATTTTATTTGCATAACATATGTGTGGGTAATTCTTCAACAATAACCCTTACATAGCTTTCTGTTACAAAATTTTCCCCCCAACTCCCCACCCCTCCCCTAGATGGCAGGATATCCACTACATGTTAATTATGTTAAAATATTGGCAAATCGAATATATGTATACATATTTCCAAACTTATCATTGTTGTGCAAGAAAAATCTTATCTACACAAAAGATATATCAGATAAAGGAAACACAATGTAAGCAAACATCAATCAAGGAGTATGACAATGTTATATTGTGGTCCACATTTCACATCCCTCTCTCTGGGTGTATATGGCTTTCTTCAGTGAACAATTGGAGGTGGTTTGAAACATTTCATTGTTGAAGAGAGCCATGTCCATCAGAATTGATCATCATATAGTACTGCTGTTGCCGTGTATAATGATCTCCTGGTTCTGCTCATTTCACTCAGCATCAGTTCATGTAAGTCCCTCCAAGCCTTTCTGAAATCGTCTTGCTGGTAATTTCTTACAGAACAATAATATTCCATAATATTCATATACCATAATTTATTCAGCCATTCTCCAATTGAAGGGCATCTATTCAATTTCCAGTTTCTAGCCACTACAAAAAGGGCTGCCACAAACATTCTTGCACATGTGGGGCCCTTTCCTTCCTTTATGATTTCTTTGGGATATAAGCCCAATAGAAATGCTGCTTGGGTCAAAGGGTATGCACAGTTTGATAACTTTTTGAGCGTAGCTCCAAATTGTTCTTCTGGAAAGCAATTTGGAACTATGCTCAAAAAGTTATCAAACTGTGCATACCCTTTGACCCAACAGTGTTTCTATTGGGCCTATATCCCAAAGAGATCTTAGAGGAGGGAAAGGGCCCCACATGTGCAAGAATGTTTGTGGCAGCCCTTTTTGTAGTGGCTAGAAACTGGAAACTGAAAGGATGCCCATCAATTGGAGAATGGCTGAATAAATTATGGTATATGAATGTCATGGAATAGTATTGTTCTGTAAGAAACGACCAGCAGGATGATTTCAGAGAGGCCTGGAGAGACTTGCATGAACTGATTCTGAGTGAAATGAGCAGAACCAGGAGATTGTTGTACATGGCAACAAAAAGACTATACAATGATCTATTCTGATGGATATGGTTCTCTCCAATAACGAGATGTTTCAAACCAGTTCCATTTTCTCAGTGATGAACAAAGCCATATACACCCAGAGAGAGGCTTGTGGGATCTGAGTCTGGACCACAACATAGCATTTTCACACTCTCTATTGATGTTTGCTTGTATTATGTTTTCCTTCTCAGGGTTTTTTTTTTCTGTACAGCAAGATAACTGTATACATATGTATACACATATTTGATCTGTCAAATATTTTAACATAATTAACATGTATTAGATTTCCTGCCATCTAGGGGAGGGGTTGGGGGGTAGGAGGGAAAAATTTGTAACAGAAAGCTTTGCAAGAGTCAATGTTGAAAAATTACCTATGCATATGTTTTGCAAATAAAAAGCTTTAACAAGAAAAAGTCTGTTTCCTCATCTAAAAATGTTAATAGTAACACCTATTCAATAAGATTATGGTGAAGATCAACTGAAATAATATGTAAAGTGCTTCATAGACTTAAAACATTATGTAAATGTTAGCTATTATTAGTTTGGAAGGGGAAGTAGCAAAACACTTTAGTATCTTTTCTAAAAAAATCCAAACAGGGCCACCAAAAGTTGGACATGACTGAACAACAATTATTAGTTTTAAATACTTTTAAGATGAAAAATACATCTCACATATAATGCAAAGGATTCAACAAGAACTATCTAGATGTTTTATTGTCTTCTATTTTCATCTCATAACTACTATATCTTTGTTGTCCAGATGTGATTCCAAGACAATGTTTACTATTCTATCTTCATGAACCTGAATAAATTAAATATTTGTTGTTATGAGTTGAAATTTAAAGTTAACATTCATATTTTGGCAATTATAGTCCCTCAAAATGCTTTAAAAACTACTTAGCATTTCTTTTTTGGTCCATATATCTCTCTATCTTTAACCTTGATAGTTAAGGAAAGGGAAGAAGCACTTGTTAAATTCATACTGTGTTGAATTCTTTACAAATATTAATTTTATTTGATCCTTAAAACAACATTTTGGAATGGCTACAATTATGATCTACATTTTACAATTAAGGAAACTGAAGCAACTAGCAGTTAAGTGTTTTGATATAGATAGGAAGTGTCTAAGACTGGAATTGAACTCAGATCTTTCAAACTCCAAGCTGAATACTTCATTCATTATGCCACTCAGATGATTGTTAAAAGAATCTTTAGACAACATGAAACTGAAACAGTAATGATGCTCTGCTCTCTGAAGGTCCACTTCCAATTTGTGAAGCAGAAGATGCTAAATTAGAACTTTCCTAATTTGTGAGTAACAGCAGCATTGTCCTTATGATGAACTACAAACACTATTTATTTTGTCTTCATTAGGAAGAGCTGACAAGAAACCCAGTTTTCCTAGGCTTAGGAGGGAATCAGTTTTGATTAACTTTAAAGTTTCTTCTTTATTTTAGTTTCAGTTAAATACTAATCACAGTCCTTTTATTCTCCAGTGGTTTTCCTTTCAAAACCAGAACTTCAGTGAAGGGTAGGGAAAAGTCTATATGTCGGTAATGTCAGCCAGTTGGATTTGTGAGCATTTGTCATTGTTTCTGATTCATTGCCTAGAGAAGTTGTAGAAATACATATATCCATACATGTGTGCATACACATATACACAATACATTTGTTTGTTTATAGATATCTTGCTTCACAACAAATAATTTTTAGTGTCATCACCAAAGAATCACTTTAAGGTAGTCTTCATAAGTAAGAAGTGATCTTGCCAAATGGAAACACAAAAACATGCTAGAAATCATAGTGATGGCAGGTTGCTAGAGGAAGAATTGGTTAAAGAGAAGGAAAGAATTCAGAGATGTTTCTCTCTTCCTCCCTACCCCTTATCCTCTTTTCTGCATCTCTTTTCCTTTGTACCTCTCTGTCTCTCTTTTATCTACATTATAACCTTCAAAAAAGTCCTTGAATAAATCACCTGTATGAGGAAAGTAGTGATCAACTTCAACCTAAAAGGTTGTCTCTGTAATGAACATAGAGCAAGCTTTGAAGTCAAGAAGAACAGGGTTCAAATCCTGAGTTCCAGGTAGCTTTCTGCTACTATATGTAAAGACCAGGCATGTTTGTAGAGGGAATTTCAATAAAATCATGGGTCAAGGACAAACCTTACTTTTACCAAAACAAAAACTTTCAGTTAACTTGGGGATGTCTACAAAATGGTAAAAAAAATTGGGGGGAGGGGAGGAGGAATGTAGGAAATTAAATTAACTAGCTATTTTGGGACATAGACTTAATTGGTTTTTCTTTGCAAATCAATTCTTCTATCCGCAAATATTTTGAGCACTTGCCAAGTCCCCATTATGGTGTTAGATGCTTCAAGGCATAATAAATTAATTTAAGACATAGTCCACATACTCCCTCTTAAAATTGGAAGGGCATCAAAAAGTTATTTAGTCAACCCATAACTCTGGTGATGAATCTAACTTACAACATTCACATTATCTCTCAAGATGTTCTGAGATAACCCATTCCATTTTGGGATAACAATTATGATTAGGAAATGTTTCCTTATAGTGAGCTTATATCTTCCTCCTTGTTTCTTTGATTGAATTATAGAACCACAGAATTTCAACACTGAAAAAGATTTCAGTCACCATGTAGTCCAAAGAAGGAGCTATGATGTAACCAAAAGTTTGCCATCCAGTTTCTGTTTGAAGACCTCTAATGGAAGGACTTCCTAAAGTAGCTCATTTCACTCTTGCATAGCTTTAATGTTTAGCAAATTATCCACACTTTCACCTCTTTTCTGGTGGCTATTCCTTGTTCCTACCCTGCTTCCTGTGGCTAATTGAAATAAATTATATTCCTCTCCCAGGAGGGCCCTTTAGATCCTTAAAAAGAGAAAACATGCTCCTTTTCCCAAGTTCCTCAGCTGGCAAACCTTATTCAGCCTTTACTATGTATAAGCTAAGTTCTGGGGCTTGGAAAAAAAAGCAAAAACATGGTCAAGACCTTCAAAGGATTCACATTCCAATAGGAACAACAACATGCAAATAATCATATACATACATACATATACAACATATGCAGTGTAATTAGAAGATAATCTCAACAAGTAGTCAAGGGAGAAGGCAGAATTGGAGTTGAGTCTTTAAGGATGTGGTCTCTAAGTACAGCTTAACAGAGGTAGAAGAATTCATAAAACTGACTGGGTATGCAACCTATTTATGAACTGTGCCCTCATTGTAGCAAGAAAATTCTCATATTCATCTCGAGATTATTCCTTATCTCATGTCCCACAGGAACTGTTACAAGCCTTCTCTCATCAAGCCTTTTGTATTTTTTTTCACTTTTTAAAGTTACCTTTAATTGTCAAATAAATACAAATTAAGATTTTTTTAAATTAAAGCTTTTTATTTGTATAACATATGTATGGGTAGTTCCCCAGCATTGATCTTTACAAAGCTTTCCATTACAAATTTTACCCCCAGTCCCCTTCCCTCCCCTCCCCTAGATGGCAGGAAGTCCACTACATGTTAATAATGTTGAAATGCTTGAGAAGTTATGCAAGAAAAATCCTATCTACAAAAAAAAATCAGAGAAAGGCAACACAATGCAAGCAAATGTCAATAGAGATCATGAAAATGTTACGTTGTGGTCCATATTTCATATCCCTCTCTCTGGGTGTATATGGTTTTCTTCAGTGAACAATTGGAACTGGTTTGAGACAATTCTTTGTTGCAGAGAGCCATGTCCATCAGAATTGATCATCATGTAATACTGTTGTTGCTGTGTACGATGATGATGTATTTCTTCTCTCCCCACCCTAAACAAGCCTTTACTTCTAACTTTGCTGAGGAAATCGAGGCAATTAACTATGAGGTAGGGGCAGTTAGGTAATGTCGTAAATAGAGTGCAAGACCTGGATTCAGGAAGACTCATGTCCCCGAGTTCAAATCTAGCCTCAGACACTTAATACTTGTGTGAACATGGGCAAGTCACTTAACTCTGTTTACTTTAGTTTCCTATTCTGTAAAGTAGCTGGAGAAAGAAATGCCAAACCTCTCCAGTATCTTCTTGCCAAAGTCAACCCCTTTACAGGTACCCTTGATACCTATCTTCTCTAGCATATTCTTCTTTCCCTTATATCCAACCCCCTCCTCTCTGATCTATATCCTTCCCCTGTCTACTAGTTCTTTTTTTCTACTGCCTTGCAACACACCTAAATTTCTTCACTCCTTAAAAAATACTTTTTTTTGGATTTTATCATTCCTATTAGCTATTTTCCTATACTTCTCATTCCATTCTCAAAGTAAAAATACCATCTATATCTTTTGCTTCTACTTTCATCTTAAATTCAGCATGTCTGAAAAAAAAGACTCATTATTTTTTCTCTTACCCTCATTCATCTGCCACACTTGATTGTTCCTATCAAGGGTCTACAGAACTTGGATATTATTTTTGACTCCTCATATCTAAGATATATCAATACCTAAGAAGTTGCCAAATATTTTCTATCTCCAGTTCTAAGAGCATCCCTTGTGTTCTAAATTTTCCTCCCTCCCTTTCCCCCACACACCTTCCCTAAAAAAGCAAGTAATCTAATATAGGTTAAACATGCTCAACAAAATTTTTCTTAAGTGCTGATCTGACCATAGCACTCAGTAGAAACGGTTCCCTGTTGCCTTTGGGGTAAAAGTAAACCTCTATTTGGTTATTGAAGCTCTTACAAGATGGCTCCAATTCATCTTTCCAGTGTCATTATACTTTATTTCCTTTCCTATTTCTTTTGGTCTGGAAGCAAGGATCTGGAAGTAAGGCAGAGGTGAAGAAGGGCTGAATTCCAGACAAATACAAGGAGCAGGCAAAGACTGGGAGACAGGAAATAGACTAGTACTATATGGGAATATATAGAAAAGGACTGTCTGGCCAGATATGGGAACTAGACTAGAATCACCTTTATGATTAGGTGATTCTCAAGTGCTAATACAAAGTATAAATCTTATAGGAGTTAGAAGGGAAAGGTTAGTGAGTACAGACATGAATAATTAGAAAAGACTTCATCAAGGAGATGAGACTCAAAGGAAATCTTAACAGGGATATAAGTAAATGGAAGCATGTTAGATTTTATATTTTTGAGCTCAAAGTTCACTGTAGGCTGTAACTCCAGCCATGAAATTAAAAAAAGCTTGGAAAGAAAGCTACGGTAAATCTGGATACCATGCTAAAAAAAACAGAGATATTACAAAAATCCATATACTTGAAGTTATGGTATTCCCATTAGTAACGTATGGTTGTGAGAGCTGAACTATAAGAAATGCTGAGAGCTGCAGAATCAAAGTTTTTGGATTGTGGTGCTGGACAAGACTTTTGAGAGTCCCTTGAACAAGGAGATAAAATCAGTCAATACTTAAAGAAACTAATTCAGACTATTCACTGGAATGTCAAATACTACAGAAGATTAAATACATTGGCCACTTATTGGGAGGTCAGGATTCATTGGAAAAGATTCTGATATTTGGAAATATTGAAGGCAGAACAGGATGGTAGATGATGAGATGGATAAAGAGGATTATAGAAGCAATGAATATGAACTTGGACAAACTTAGGGAAATAGGAGAGGATAGAAGGCCTTAGCATGCTATAGTTCATGGAGTCAGAAAAAGTTGGAGACAACTGAACAACAAAAACATCAAGAGTTTGGAAGAAGGGGAAGAATAAAAGTGAAGAGTCTTTCCCATGTGGGAGATAAGGAGAAAAGGCAAGGGAGGCCAGGATGAGTTTGGCAATTTAATTGCAAAAAAGATTTTGGGGTCATTTCCATATTTAAGAATTTGAAAGGCTACAAATTATTTGATCAGTAAAGTCATTTAAAAAAAGATTTGATGCCTCCTAAATCCAGGTTTGTTTTTTTAATTCATTCACTTTCTGAGGAATAAGATCTAAACAACCTTGCTGCTTTTAAAGAAAGTGTGTGTAAAGGAAGAAGTTCTGGACCTGGAGTTAAGACCTAGACCTAGATTTGAATTCTTTCTTAAACATTTAGTCTTTCAGTCTTCATATTTTCATTTTCCTCATATAATAAATGGGGATAAAAATAGCACTTACTTCACAGGCTCTTGGGAGGAATAAATTGGATCTTATAAAACTTTTTGTAAATCTTAATACCTATAGAAAGGGGGAGTTGCTGTTATTTTTATTTTTATAATTATCATTAATCATTAGTATTTTAGGTCTGAGGAGGTAATTATGATGTTGTTAATTAGCTTAATCCTCTATAGGGAGTCTATAACTTGAGAACAAGAGGAAGTCTTAGTTTGGCTGAACATAATGGTCATTTTTCTTTTTTTTTGGTGAAAGCTTTTTGTAAAAACAAAATTATCTAATTTCTCTTTTAAAAGGAATCTTACCAATCCTTTTATAAGTCAAAGGAAAGTGATCTTCAGGGACAGAAGCAGCCCAGTTGTCCAAAGAAATGCTCAGCTTAAATTTTAGCAGCCAAACAAGAAAATGTTTTTCCATCAAACCTCTGCTCACATGGCTAGGCATAGAAAGAGCATTAATGAGTTCCTTGGTATTCTTTTCCAGAAAACATGGCTTGATGATATTAGATGGATGAGACTACAAGTTTTCAGGCACTTTTAGAAAAATAAAGCCTTACCCATATCCATTTGTAATAAACTTCACAAGTCTATGTTTACCTTAAATGCTTAAAATGTGTTTCTCCTTTACAAATTACTATGATTTCCCTGTTAGGGGAGGCCATTACTGACAAGAGACCTGAGCCAAATTAATTAGTCATCATAAATCAAAATAATTACTAGATGGTGAATCCCCTGACATATCAGAGGAATGCAGAGCAGTTGGTTTGTTTACATAATTTTACCAGAAAACTTGCGCTAGGCTTTGCTAAAGAGTCAATTGGGATCCAAGAACCAGACTGGTAGCCAAGAACTCCTGTGTTCCAATTGCCTCTCTGAGAGAAACTCAGAAAGTTTTCATACTTTCCAAGTTTCTTCACCTTGGCTATGACTAATAATAATCTTGAATAATCATTGAAGTATAAAGTAAAACCCCATTAGCCCTATATTCCATAATTTAATGTTTATTTAGTCATAAACATTTTGATAATAGCCATATTGATAAGTTCCAGGTATTTTCAAATTTGAACTATCTTACCTGGGAACCATATAACTGGAAAGGATTTCAAATGACCATTTAGTCTCCATATCTAGATTTTCCACAAATTGAAAAAATAATATTCTGGTAATTTAGAAGATCCTCAGAGAAATAGGCTGAACCCTCTTCACCATTAGTTCCTCTCTTTGGGCATCATCCTTAAATAACCTATTAAAATGTTCAGCCAATGTTTGCGCTAAAAACTTTTTTCTTATGTTAGATGGAACTTTTATTCAGAATCTTGAAATGCTCCTCTACAGTATCGATTCTTCCAATGGAGTTAATTGTAAATAGAATTGTAGACTTTTAAGATATAGAGCTGGAAAGGACGTCAGAATACATCTAGTATAATTCTCTCATTTTGTAAGTTCAGAACATTGAGAAAAACAGCTAGCATTTAAATTATGCTTTAATTTTTGCAAAGTGTTTTATTACATTTGATCTTCAAAACAACCATAGGAGATAGGTGCTATCCATTATTCAGATGAAGAAACTGAGGCAGAAAGTCTAAGTAACTTGCCTAGGGTCACATGTTCTGAGACCAGTGGTCTGAATATTTGTTTTTCTGATTCCAAGGTCAGACTTTATCTTTTGTGTCAACCAGCTGGAAGGCTTAGCAGTTAGATCATCTTTAGTTCAAATAAAGAAAGTAAATTGTCTTACTTTTACTCTAATACTTTGAATTATATATCAGTGCCAATATTCCATATAAAAATTTCAATTACTCTATACCTTCTCATCCTGTGCAACTTCTGTCCACTTTTAGCAACAACCCAACATGCTAGAAAATTTCCGTACTTTAAAATCTTGGAGTACCAGTGCACCACTCAGGTTATCCATGTCTTTGCTCTTATTCTCAATAAATGACTGTTCTATGTTCTTTTTTGATCACACACACACATATATATATGTATATATATGTATGTATTTATGACAACCTTTCTACAATTCCACTTTTAGCAACAACCCAACATGCTAGAAAATTTTCCTACTTTAAAATTCTTGGAGTACCAGTGCATCACTCAGGTTATCCATGTCTTTGCTCTTATTCTCAATAAATGACTGGCCTATGTTCTTTTTTGATCACATATATATATATGTGTATGTATTTATGACAACCTTTCTACAATTATTAGATAGCATTGTCTTTGGTAACATATTATGGTTCTAGTTCACCATATATCTTGTCAATGTTCTTTGTGTAATTAATAATTTTGATTTTTCTGAGATTGTACTAAGATTCATAGGCATATGACAACACCAGGAAAACACTGATATTAACGTAATGGGCTTTTGGAGCAGTTTGGGGATCATTAAAAATACTGCTAGGCTTCCCATATTCAATACAGCCTAATCTGTTATCTCTGCTTAGTTGTGGACCTGCTCAACTTCTTTTTATAGTATTTGTCCAAAATACCCATATAATACCCAATTTAACATATTCATATAGTAATTCAATGCACTATCTATTGAGCTACATGTCATAATTTAAGCAGTAGATATTTTCATCTACTTTATCCTGGAAATTAGTTCAATTCTAGGTCTCAAGAATATAGGGAAAAATATCATGCTCTAAATCTTAACTCTATGGGGTTTGTTGGTAATGAACAAACCAACAGGCACCTCCAAAAAAGATGACAAGGATGTATCATTTCCTACCTGGCTGCTCTCTTGGACTTCCTCATTGTCTCCAGAAATGCATCTCCTCATCTATAAACTCATCTTACAATATAAAATCAATTCTGAAACTCACATTGCCTTAATACCTACCTTTCTCTACGTATCATTTCCTACCTGGCTGCTCTCTTGGACTTCCTCATTGTCTCCAGAAATGCATCTCCTCATCTATAAACTCATCTTACAATGTAAAATCAATTCTGAAACTCACATTGTCTCAATACCTACCTTTCTCTACATTCCCTGCCCTCTCTCTGATTGGAGAGGGTGAGGGGCAGAAGATAAATTTAAGAGACTTCAACCCAGATCTTCAGTTTAAGGAAAGTGCTTAGAATATCTCTCTTTCCTCTTTTCAGCTTTTAAAAAATGAATTATCTTCTTCTCTCCCCCACCCATTGGAGTCACAAAGAGATGAACTTGACTGAAATGATGAACAACAAATTCCTGCCCCTACCCCATTACACTGTGAATTTTTTGAGGGTAGACACTATCTTTTGCATTCCTTTGTATGCCTAATAACTGACATACAGAAGGCTGTTAATAAATATTTATTGATTAACATTTATCAATGCATTTCATCAGTTATCCAATTTCTCAGCTATCCATTTTGGTCCCCCAAAGTCAAAACAACCCACATGAAAGATCTCAGAAAAGTAGAGCTGCCTAAAACTATAGGCTGTGTCCAAGAGATTAGGGATGGCACTGTTTTGTTCTGAGAAGGGCAAAAGGAGCTAGAGCTTTTCCCAAATGCACCAATAACTGGAAGCACTTTCTAAATAGGCCCGTAAAGAGTAAATTAGGTAAGGATACCCACAAGTTTTGGTCATAGTCCATTTAAAAATTTTTTTTATTTTTTAATTGATAGAATAAAACAATCAATTCCACATAGTAGAATTAAAATAGATTGCACATGAAACTGCAAATCTACTATGTATAACTTGCTATTCCTTTCAAATAAATATACAACAAAATTATCATGTAATTTTTTTTCTTTTTTTTTCTCCCTTTCCACTCCTCTCCAAACTAGAGATGGCTACCATTAGATGCAAATATCTATATATCTGTATACACACTCATATATAGTACAGATGCACACATATTTGTTTATGTATATACATATACACAGGTATGTATATATACACATATGTATGTGTTAAATTGTTCTATACATACTTCTATTTATTAATTCTTTCTCTGGGTACAGATAATACTTTTCTTCATATGTTCTTTGATTAATTTGAATATTTATAGTAAAAATAACAGTTACACATTCTTAAAATAATATTGCTATTATCATATATAATATTCTTTTGATTCTTCTCACTTCACTCTTCATTATTTCATGCAAGTCTTAACATAGTTTTCTAAAATCATTGAGCTCATCATTTCTTATAGCATTGTAGTGTTTGATTCCCATCATATACAAAAACTTGTTCAGTCATTCCAAAATCCTGGACATCCCTGTGATTTCTAGTTCTTTGCCACCCAAAGAGACTTGCTAATACATTTTAGAATATAGAGGTTGTTTTCTTTTTTCCTTAATCATCTTCGGAAATACACCAAGTAGTAGTATTTTTGAATCAAAGGACATAATTGGGTATAATTCCAGATTGTTTTCCAAAATGACTGGATCACTTTACAATTCCATCAATAATGAATTAATATCCCATATTTTCCACATCTCTTCTTTCTTTCTTTTTTTTTTAGTTTTTTTTTAAATTATCTAGTTCTGATAAAGGAAGATTAAAGCTCCCTACTATTAAAGTACCATCTACCTCCAATTGTAATTCATTTAACTTTTTAAAAAAATTTAGATGCTATAGTATTTGGTGCTTTGATATTGTTTTGTTGATGGTACCTTTTATCAAAATGAAGTTACCTTGCTTATTTTTTAAATTAAATCTATTTTAATCATAACTTTGTCTGAGATCACAATTGCTGCTCCTATCTTTATTTTTTACCATCAGGTGAAGCATAATACATTCTACTCCAACCCTCCATTTTACCTCTGTGTATATTTCTCATTCTTAAATGTGTTTCCTATACATAATATATTGTTAGATTCTGATTTTTAATATAATGTTAAATATTAGACCCTGAAGGGAGTATATCGGGCCACAAGAAATGTCTGACCTACTCTGCTATCTTCCCAGAATTCTCAATTGTTTGAATTCTTTTATATGTCATAGTTCTTTTGTACACATGGATCTGTCAGTTATTCTATCAGGGGGATAGCCTTGTCAGGCTACACCATCCACTGTTTTGCTAAAATCAGGCTTACTTCATGTTGCCATGGATTTAACTGAGAAGACTTTGGGGTAATGCATTTCTAATTCATGAATATATCAGAATATTTTACAGTACTTAAGTATGTCTATGGCATTATGGGAAACAAACATGGTAGGTAAAGTGCCATACTAGAAGTCAGGAGGACAAGAATTCAGATCCAGCCTTAGAAACTTAACTGTGTATGACACTGGACACTAGATATTACTTTACCCTATTTGTCTCAGTTTCCTCATGTGTAAAATGAGCTAGAGAAGGAAATGGCAAACTACTTCAGTATTTTTGCCAAGAAAACCCAAAAAGTTAAAAAAGTAGTCCAAAAACAAACAAAAAATGCCACAATCAGACATGACTGAAAAATGGCTAAATAACAACTACTACATATGCAGAAACAAAGAGTTTTCCTAAGAAAGATTTAATGGACATAAAAATTTAAAAATACCTATGAATTATCTTGTTCACAATCATTTCTCATCCTTCTTTCTATGATTTTACAAATGAGTTTATATTCAAACCTAATGTTGACTTTAGCAGTCACCTTTCACTATCTGGCAAGGAAGTTAGATGTTTGCTAAGGTGACTAGGCTTTTTATAATGGAAATAAATTTATGTTGATTGAACTTCTGATTAAAAATATAATTGATGTCAATGTTATTTTTGTTGTTTATTTTCCATTTCAATGTTCAATTATTAAAAAAATTATTGAGTTAAATTATTTCAGTGATGCACTGTATGCTTTTTCTTATTATTTTTATTCTTTTTTCCCTCCTAAAAACATGTGGGAAATAAAATCCTCTCAATGTATACAATGTTAAAGTCTGATCTTTGGTAGTGCTGATGCTTCCAGATCCCAGATTCATACATCTGCCCATCATTGGAAGAGCTTGCAAAGTCCTGTTCATAGCATTCTTAATTTATCTCCAATTTCTCTAATGGTCTGAGATTCTCCCTCTAATAGGGGAGAGTTATTCTGACTTTCAGGGGTGAGTTGAAGAATGGGTTATCTTACTTTTAATGAACACCACTTTCTCATTTTCTAGGACGAAAAAATCATGGGATGATAAAATCATGAACATAAAACCAAAAAATATCTTAAGGGTCATGTAGTCCAACTCTTACATTTTGTAAATGGAAGAAAGGGAGTTAAAAGAAGCTAAATGTTTTCTCCACGATGATGTAAGTGACAGGTACTATGACTTTATATACAATATTTTTCTCTGAATTGTGAGAGTTAAGAGGTACTTTAGAGATAATTTAGTTCAAATCTCTCATTTTACAAATTGGGCAACTGAGGCACAGAAAGATTAAATCAATTGTGTAATCTATTTGGGTAGTTACCTATTCCATTCTCTAACAGAGAAATCCTTTCTGGTTCAATAAACCCCATCTCCCAAGTTTGGCATTTGAGTGCCTGAAGGACATCCCAGCTTGGCAGAAAAAAATGGTTAAGATAATTCATGGCAGCATAAGCTCATGAACCACAGAAAATTTAATTATAGGCCTGTAATCCTTGATGGTGTCCCTTCAGAGATTTGGAGGCTTTATCAGTAAAAGGCCTTGGATTTGCCACTATATCTCTTACAGAGCATTGTTTCCTTGATTCATCTCAAAAGGAAGGGAGCTACACAGGGTTTTAAGAATTCTTAATTATAAACTAAAATGAGAAGTAGCTGCTCTGATGGTATGAGGCTTGAAATCACATGTTTCTTTTTTTTTAAAGCTGTCTGGCAGTACTCAGATAATATTATTCTAAAGGTTTTTAAGAATATGGCATAGTGTTTTCCTGGCTTATCTTTACTATTAATTAAATAGACTTGTTTTTAGAAATGCTGGTCTTTGAGGTAGGCACTAACAATTAATAGCTAAAGTATGTGAACTTGCATAATAATTCCCAATGTAGTGAACAAAAAATTAATTCTTTACTTTGCTTTCTCATTGATTAGCTGTATGAACTGGATGGATTGGCTCAAGTAACTTAATCAAAGTCTTTGGGGTCTCAGTTTCCCTATCTGTAAAATAAAGGAGTAATAAATACTAGGTAATCTTTAAGTACTTTTCATCTCTAATATTCTAAGTATAAAGCTGTGGTTTTATTTCTAGAAAATACATATGTATATGTATGTACATATACAGTTCAATAATTAACTAATAATTTAATAGTATAAGTAATAGTTAAATTAATAGTGAAGAGATCTCTAGTGAAAAAACAAGATGTAGTCTCCTTAGGCTGTACTTATATTTCAAGGATTGAATGTCCCTATAAACATATTTTAAATGAATGTTGTGATGTTGGTGAGATGAAGACTATTTCTATTCAGCTTTCCAGTACTATAAGGTCCATTAAAATTTTAGTTTGTGTTTACACCAGTAAGTAACATGGCAACATGATTGAATTAGCACTGAACTCTTAACAAATGCAAATGCCTTCTTTGCAGAATGGAAAATTTCAAGGAAATACTTGTTGGATGTCTATAACTAGATATTTTAAGCAAAATATGCTTTTATTGTTCAGTGTCTAGAGGCAATGTCTAAAATCACAACAGTAAGGGAGAAATGTAGCAAATTATCTAGATGATTACAAGGAGAACAAAATTCACCAAAATAAGTAACTTAGGTAAAAGTAATCTTTTTTTTTAAAGTGATTGATTTATTTCAGGCATCAACAAGTCTGTGGGAGAGGAATTTCCTTAAAGACTAGATATTCTACATGCTTTAGAAACCGCAGCTTGGATTGCTAGACATTTACTCCCTGTCTCTATTAGGTATCCAAGAGCCTAGTTTGGCCAATGATAAACAGTACTCAAAGAGGTTTTGTATTCTAGCTGGGAGAACTGTCCTATAATTCATAGGGAAACCAACTAAATTTCATGTTGAGAAGAGGGTTCTACAAGAAATGTCAGTTGTTTTCTGCAATGTAAAACTGTACAACTCTTTTAGTAACCTTAGGTAAAATATTTAACCTCTCTTAATCCTAGCTCCTGCACTTATAAAATGGAGTTAAAAATATCTACTACCTTACAGCTTCAAATTAGATAAATATGTAAAGCATTTGGCAAACTTTAAGGTTTTAGTTGTTATTTAGTCAGTCATTTTTCAATCATGTCCAATTATTTGTGACCCCAGTTGGGGTTTTCTTGGCAAATATACTGAAGTGATTTATTATTTCCTTCTCCAGTTCATTTTACAGAAGAGGAAACCGAGGCAAACAGGGTTAAGTAACTTGCCTAGAGTCACATAACTAGTGACACATAGCGAGTGACTAATGATACACTATTACTCTTATTAGTTAACAATACCTATGAAACATTTTATAAATTGCAAAGTGCTATGCTAACATATGTTGTCATTATTATTGTATTAATATTGTCATAACAATATTAACATATTGTTATATTACTATTATTTGCTATTACTGGAAAAACAGATGATGCATGAGAAGAAAGTACTTCATTTATATACGTCTAGACTAGGTCTAAAATCATTCTAAAATTATCAATCTTGAAAACATAGGATCTTAGAAGAACTAAAATAATAATATTGAAACATAGTATAATGATATTATATTTAAGAACAAGGTGTATGGGCCAAATTAGATGTGTCTCTATTTAAGGTGAGAGCGGGCATCTGTCCTGGAAAACTGGAAAATTCCAGAGCTAGAGGGCTATTGGGGGTAGAGAATGAGAGGATTGATTAGAGAGACAAATTTAGTGTGTGCTGAGGTAGCAGTTAGAAAATTAAGAGTCAACCACCTCATGCTTCTCAGATTGGCTAAAATGACTGGAAAAGATAACAATAAATGTTGGAAGGGATTTGAGAAAACTGGGACATTAATGCACTGTTGGTGGATTTGTGAAATGATCCAATCATTCTGGAGAGCAATTTGAACTGTGCCCAAAGGGCTATAAAACTGTGCATACCCTTTTACCCAGCAGTGCCACTACTGGGTCTGTATTCCAGAGAAATCATAAAGGAGAGAAAAGGATTCACATATGCAAAACTGTTTGTAGCAGCTCTTTTTGTGGTAGCAAAGAATTGAAAAATGTATAGATGCCCATCAATTGGGGAATGACTGAATAAGTTGTGGTATATGAAGGTAATGGAATTTTATTATTCTATAAAAATGATGGACAAGTTGATTTTAGAAAGGCCTAGAAAGATTTACATGAACTGATGCTGAGTGAAACAAGTAGAACCAAAAAAATACATTGTGCACAGTAACAGCAAGATTATACAAAAATCAACTATGAAAGACTTGGTACTTCTCAGTGTTTCAGTGATCCAAGGCAATCCCAATAAACTTCAGATAGAAAATGCCATCTGCATTCAGAAAAAGAATTATAGAGATTAAATATAAATCAACACATACTATTTTCAATTTTTTTCTGCCTTTTTTCTCCCTCATGGTTTTTCCCTTTTGTTCTGATTTTTCTCTCCCAATATGATTCACAGAGAAATGTGGATTTAAAAAAGTTAATATGCATGTATAACTAGAAAAAATAAAGCAATTAAAAAAAATTAAATTAAATTAAAAGTCAGGGGAGTCTATGCTTCTCTTTTAAATTTTGATTTTTCTTAAGGTTCATGATGAGTTATGGGGATTGTTAATGTCCAGTCAAGTCACTGGGATAGGAATCCTATTACATAGTGTCCCTGCCACACTACCCACCTTCTCTATTGGGACTTACAGACACACCCAGTTGATGAGGAACTGACAGAAGTTGACCTTGTCTCCATGCCAATGAATCTCTGAGATTGACCAGACATTGTTAAAATTTATGTTGTAAATTTTTCCACCAGCAGTTTGGCCATTCCTTATGCCTTAGTACCTTATATAAACTCTGTTCCCAGCCCCCTTCTTGGGTACCCCAACACTGCTGTATGGCACTCCAAGCTTCAATTCATTTTTTCAAATTAAAGACCTCAATTTTGCTATTTGACTGGGTTTTTGAAAATTCATACTGACAACATCAAAGGGCGTTTTTTTCACTAGTCTTAGTCAACAAAAACCCTCCATTAACCTTCCTACTTGCTGGAGTGAAGGCTGATGAATGGGATGCACAGACAATGATTTTCAGAAGCATTATCTTTTCATCCTTAACACACTCCAATTCTTAGATATTGAATAGTTCAAAATGATTTTACAGATCTTGATGCATCAAAGAACCAATAATGAGTTTTCAAAGTTCTACTTTCCTCTTTACTGATTTCACTGTAATCAAAATTGGTGTGCTGACTGCAGTCCATTTAAGCTTAATGATTGTACAGTAGGAGAAGAATTTCAATTCATTTTCTAATAACCATGGATCTACATTCCAGTAGATGACAACTCCTTTGACTCTAATTTGACTACTTAGAGACTCAACACTTCAGGGCCGGGTTTCTTTGGAGATCAACTTCATTGATCCATCCATACTAATCAGAATTCTTTTAGAAAAATATCTGACATCATTGGGCTTTAAGGTCTGGAAAATCCTATACCTTCATTATCTCATTTAATGCTCACAATAACCCTAAGGGGTAGGAACTATAAGTAATTTTTTTCCCCTGAGCCTGGCAAATTACAACATACATGAACATTTACACATTCACAGAAAAAGAGAATTGTATATGAAATTATGTTGCTATTACATATATTTTGTTATTTTAAAGCATATATTAAAGTCACCATATTAGTTTCAAAGCTGTTTAGCTTGTCTGTGTCACCCTCTGAACAAACTTCTATCCTTGGACATTTTTAATGCTTTATCCACACTTTCTTTTCTTTTATTTTCTTTTTGGAATTTCTATCATTACTATTTTTATTGTCCCCAATTCCCATCCTAGAAAAAGAAAAGCAAACCCTATCTTGTTACAAATAAACATAGTCAAACAAAACGAACATAATGTAATTTCATCTACACTGGTACAATTAGGCCCTCCTAGTTCATTACCTTTCTCTCAAGGATCAGAAAGTATATTTGGAGTTGTAGTTGAGTATTGCATTGGTCAGCACTTATGCCTTTTGAAGTTGTTTTTCTTTACAATGTTTTAGTCATATAAATTGTTCTGGTTATTCTCACTTCACTCTGGATCAATTCATAAAATTCTCATATTTCTCTAAATCCCATCCCATTTCTTATTTCTTATAGCATAGTGACATTGCATTATGTTCATATGCTATAATCTGCACAACTATTCTACAACTGATGGGGATTTTCTTAGTTTCCAGATCTTTTTTAAAGAAAAAAGTGCTCATTCCCATTTGATTCATAATCTGGACATTTCTCCTTCCCATCATCCACCTCCTTAAGAAAACTGCCCCGAGGTCCACTGTCCTGGTTGTTGATTCCCTAGCCAGACAGCTGCTTATTGTGGATCCAGCTTTGCTCCCAGGTGGACTATTTTTAGATTGCTTCACATGCTTAATAACTATCTTCCCAACCTGGAGAAATATCTGTCCTGAAGTCTACTATGTTGAATGGTGGTGACTCAATAACCAGAACCACTATTTCATGAAAGAATCCAGGCAAGATCATTTTATAGCTAGTTCAACTCACTTTCTGCATTCTTCATCTTTTAAAACAGATGTCTTGACCTCATCTGGGCTCTTTTTCTCCCTCCGATCTGTGCTTTCTTGTTCCCCCCACACTACCTCCTTTCTTTCCCTTTCATCAGCCCACCTGCAAGGTCAGTTGTTTAGACTTCTTTTGAGGTCTGAGACATAAAAGATCCAGTTAAGAAAACTGGAGTCAGAAGCTTCACTTGACCTCTTACTGATCTCCAGAGAAATCCCTCAGATCCAGTTGACTCCAGATTCTGGAGGAAGGAGTCATGTCATATTTTACATTGAGCTTATATCCTTTAAAATTAATTCCTTTATTCTCTTAGTAAATAAAGTTGTTTTCTATCTTACTTTATGATCTAGCAATGCTTCTTATTGCATTTTAAACTCCTATTTTGAATTCATTGGACTGACCTAGCTTAAGCCTGGCCCAGAATAAAGTAAAGCCTTAGAATTGTATTAATTTGCATTTCTCTCATTATTAGTGTATTAGAGCATTTTATATGGTTATTAACATCTTGCTTTTGAGAACTATCTATTCATAACTTTTGATCATTTTGCTATTTAAGAATGTGTCTTAATCTTATATATAGGATATGTCCCAAAAGTCTTAATACAATTTTACGCTATTAAATTTTGAAATTGAACTAAGACTTTTGGGGTATCCTATGTTTGATTAGTTCCATATATATATATATATCTTTTATATTACATCTTTATTAGAAAAATTTTAAATGAAGATTATTCCCTATTTCCCTTTTTTCCTTATAATTCTTATTGCATTGATTTTGTTTGCATATGTAAAACCTTTTCAATTCTATGGAATAAAAAATTTCCAGTTTACAACTTGTGATCCTTTTTATCCCTTGTTTGATTAAAAGTACTTCTCTCATTCATGGTTATAAAATATATGCCTGGGCATAGCAACAATTTAATAATTCCTAGTTTTTTAACTGTACTATGTTGCTTTTAATCCTCGACTATGTTTGTATTATATCTTAAAATCTATATACACACACCTCAATGAACAAGTAAGCATTTATAAAGTCCCTATCATTTGTTAGGTACTATATTAAGGGCTGGGATTATAAATACAAAGAACAAAACCATCCTTTCTTGCAAGAAGCTTTTTGTAAGCCATAATCCAAATATCAAATACATATATATTACATATGTAATACATATATGTTTTAATACCTAAATGCTAATATATGTCCCTCATTAAAGTTATACCTCATGGAGGTAACCCCAAATGCTCAAAGGTTATCCCACTAAAATAAATTTAGCAAGTTCTGTTAAGCTAGGAACGCTTTGAGTGAGAGCCCCATCTGTTGTCCAAGATTTGTCACTAAATATCTGGTCCTCAAGTAATGAATTGTTTTGGTCACTGCCATCTACTAAGGAGTCATAATCTGCTTTATTAGACACAGTATCTATATCATTGAAATCATAGGTCTTTTGAAGTACTAGAATTTGTAAGATACCATTATATTATGCATAATAGTATATGTCAGGTCTCATTAAAAGTAAGTCTTTAAACAACAGTACTCCTCCCCATATCCAGTTAATGCTCTACATATTTCAAGCTATGATATGAATAAGTTTGAATAAAGCATATTTTTAAGAGATTGTATTATAAAACTTTATTCAATTGAGTGATCTCAGATAATTTTCTTATAGGTAAGATGGGAATTGAAATATATATATATGTGTGTGTGTGTATACATATATATATATATTTGTTTAGTCACATATGAATATTTGTGGAATTTGCTAATTGAAATGTTGAACAGACTGAATACATTTTAAGGAAATCTAGAGAATTTCTTGCCAAGTCTTCTTCTACCCCATATTTTAATGGACAATAAATTTTAAGCATTTATTTTTCTCTCTTGACTCCACTGAGTTTCCATTGAAGAACTTTTGTGAAGTTCCATGCTACTTGGAAAGCATATCTGGTGACTGTTGTTTGTCCTTTGTTTCAAAGAAAAAATGACACCACAGGGTACTGTTTGACTCCTGTGTGAATTGGATTTAAACAAAGTAGAACTGCAGAGTTGTTACTCTCTATCTTCCAAAATCTTCAAAGTCCAGGGGCAATACAAAGGTCAGGACACTTGGCAATGACCTGGTATGTGCCCTGGCATCTTTAATGTCTGACAACAGCACCTGCTTTAACTACCTTCATGGCTGTTGTTACAAAGTATTCTCATTTGCCCATTTCACTAGGGGGAAGTCATCACATGTTTAGGGTAGACATCCCCTTAATTCATTGAAGATCTATCAATTGCCTTCAACCTGGCTTAGTCCATTTGTTGAGATGGTTTTACTGAGGTATGGTCATTATGAGTTGGATGAAAGTGGACACCAAAGGTGAATGAGCAGTTGTGTATGGAGTATTCAGGGAAGACTAGCATCTTTGGTGTGAGGATCTGGTGGCTAGAGAGCTAGCCCTGGTATCAGGAAAACCTGGGTCAACTTTAGGCTTTGACACATACCATTTGTGTGACCCTCCACAAATCCCTTAATCTTTTGGTGCTACAGATAATTCTGTAATACAGTAAATTGCAGAGCAAATTATTGAGGTCCCTCACTGTGATTTTGCTAAACCAACAAAAGCACAGAATTGTTGTTTTTTTAATGGAAACTGTTATAATAAAAATTCATAAAATAGTAGTGAATCATAGGGCCCATGAACCTAAAGCAGTTAATACTCTCTTGTCAGGCAAAAGAAGATCGATAGTTCTTAGAACACATGATTCTTAGAAGTAAAACTATTTAAAACATATAAATCGTTTTTCAATGAACAGATCGCTTTACCAAGCAATAGTAAAGTCTGACAATGCCTACTACTACATAGGATTTATTAAATATAACTGAAAATAGTTTACGCCAAAAGGCTATGAAAGAGCTAAGCTCCAAGCACCTCCATGGGTAATATTGTTGACTATTCAGACTCAGACCTTCAGATTATGAGATCATAATAACACCTAGACAATCAAAATAACAACCTGAAGGCGAAAAAAAATAATTTTATTTAAGAAAAAGAAAAATGGGGAGCTTTTGCTCCTGATAGCATGGGGAAACCTCAACAAGATATTTGTGAAATAATTATATTGTGAAAACAAATACAGAGAATTCTTAGCACACGAGATTGATTCAGAAAAGAAGATTCCCCAAACTGGTTCTTTTAAATGAACCAAGTAAAAGTTGCATGGACTGACCTCAATTATGCATCCCAGAAAGACATGCAGGAGCTTTGTTCATAACTCAACTACTGCACAATATGGGCTGCTCAGAGGTTCAATTCTTATGGCTTATGCAACATATAAGGACAAATAATTAATTCTATAGAGACAGTGATCCCTAAATGTCCAAACTCAAGAAAGTGTTTTGTTCAATCTGAATACCCTTAGATGAAAAAAAAATTCCCTATAGCCAAATCTTCCTCAAAGTTTCTCCTCTAGGCAACCAGACAAACTCAATAAACAGCATTTCAACAAAAGAGAACTGAATAAATGGCAGAATAGTATCTAGAAAGAGGTGCATAATGGCAATTAAGGACCAAGTCACAGTTGCCAGAAATTATAGAAGTATTATGCTTAAGGAAACCCAAATTTAGTAATTAATGAAATTTATACAAAGAAAACATTGTAAAAAATCTGACACTTAAAAAATACCTAGCAAAATACTACCTATTTTAGGTAGCTAGAATCATGCTCCAGAAAATCATTATATTCAGAAATTAACAAAAGACAAATCCCTATATTACAAATAAAGCCTGATGCAATTGGGTCTATATGTCAAAGTAATAGATAGGGCAGCATAAAATTGTAGGACAGTCTTTTTAGAAATTGACATGAAGATCAGTTTGACACAAAGAATAATGAAGTGAGCAGTGCTCCCTTGTGTAGAGGTACTATAAGAGGGCAAGATACACTGGAAGAAATTGGAAACACCAACATCCCATCTACTGAAAATGCTTCAGTACAAATGTCACTGACTATTCAAGCAGTCAAGTATCCATGAAATAGAATGAAGACATGAACAGTTTCATTATGTTCTAGCATTATATCATAAAAAAAATGAGGAGTTAATCTTAGCAGTTATATATATATATGGATTTAATACTGCTTTTTGTCAAGGGTACTCTTTCAGTTCCAAGTCACACAATAGCATACTGTCAGCCAGTATAGGGCAATAATTAGAAATAGCTTTAGCCCTAAACCTGAATTAGATGAAACATAAGATAAAGAATTGCTAAAAAAAACTGAAGAGGAAAAGTATGAGGAACCTTTAGCCACTGAAAATCTTAATTCAAAGTAAATTCCAGAAATCATATCTTTAAAAAGATTATATTTTAGGTAGATATTTATTTATAGATTTTTTTTCCAAAAAATTTTAAAAGGGGAATGAGTATACTTAAAATTAAATTTCTGAAAGCTTTTTCTTAAAAAAAAAAATGATCAGGGCAGCTGGTTGGTACAGTGGATAGAGCACTAGCCCTGAAGTCACTTCCTGGCTTTGTGACCCTGGGCAAGTCACTTAGCCTCAATTGCCTCAGGGAAAAAAAGATCCTATAGATTTAACTAGTAGCCCAACTATACAAAAACAAAGCAATTCAGAAAAGCTTGTATCTGCTATAACCATCATGAATTAGCACATTCTTCAACAGTATTTGACAGAAATTGTAAAATTATTCCAGGACTTATACACAAAACTATATACTAAAGTTGTTGCTACCATAAGGACTATCAGAGGAAAGAAAACATTTTCCAAAATATGTTTCTAACCAGAAGAGGCAAATACCATCAAAACAAAAGAGTTTAAGAAAACCAATGAAAGACATTTAAAAATGACATCAATATCTAGCCTGTTACTCAATTAAAAAATGAACACAAAAGAAAGATTACACATGAAGAAAACAATGTATCAGAATTCCTTCATGTAAGGGTGATACAAAGAGTCAAATTAGTACAAACTCCCCAAATACACAATTAAACATCAGTTTTTCTATACAGAGGAATATGTGGAAAATTTCTGGTCATCTTTGTGGTTGAAAGAGGTCCAACACAATGAAAACCCAAGCTAGGTCACCTTTGAATCTGAAGGCTTTCCTACTCTTAATTTAATTAATGACAGAACAATAAAATGAAGGGGGCTCACTCAAATTCTAGCTTCTCTGTAAAACTGGAAAGAAACAGGTCTGGAAGAGATCCATAGTTACCACCTCAAACACACATGACTTAAAAGAAAAGTACTTTACCATCTTCTACTCTGATGCAATCCTGATCTCACATTTCTTAACAAAAAGCATCAGGTGTTTACTGCCAAAAGATTACTACCAGCAAGTTCTCCAAATATGGGTAGATTGTGTTTTTATGTACTTTCCATAGAAAATTTAAAGCTTATATAACTCCAAAAAAATCTATAAACACCAAAAAATACTAAATTGTTAGAGGAACAAAAATAGTAAACCCCTCAAATCTCAGGGAGTATAAGAAGCATATTACTCATTTGTTATTTGTTCAATAAATCACTCCAAAGCACTATTAACATTTATACTCCCATTATTTATTATTGCAAAGCTTTAAACTCAGTTCATCAATATTGGATTGGTCATATGCTCAGATACACAAAAATATTTAAGTTTAATGAAAACTCAAGTGTATTTAATGTCCACATGCCTATCAAAAACACACTAGCAAACCAAGGATATCAGAAACAATTGGCAGGGAGCCACTAGAGGATCACTATGGTTCTGCCCTAACTTTAAATTCATGATCATTTCTGAATTGAATTATATATGACATTCCAGATAAAGAGAGTTGAACCAAGACACACATACAAATGACAAGAAGTTATATTGACAAGAAACACATTAAATATTTACTTCATCATGTAAAAAAATTTCCCAAACATATCAAATTGTCCTCTGAGTATAACCCTATATGTATAAAATTCTTAGTATGAGTTAAGGAAAAATAGAAACTGAAGATTTTGAGGTTGATTCAGAGGCCAAATGAAACCAAAGAGAGAAACTGATAGAAATAACTTGGTCTTTTTCAGGAAAGATAAACTGGACATAAAACAGCTGAGGCTGTATATATGAAAGAAATCTGCTGTACTAAAATTGTTTAAAATAAGAAGAATACATTTAAAGCAATTAACATAAAAATAATGCTAGCCTTAATTTTTTTTTGTGTGTATAATAAAATAGTCAGTTATGGATTTAGATGGTGTTCAAACTAAAACATGTACATTGTTAATAAAATAAAGATTGATTTATTCAATGACTCTGTACAGAAAGAGAGGCATAGTTCTTCATCAAAAAGGAGCATTCTCAGAGAATATGATGAATAGATTAAAAATTTATAGAAAATCTTTTGGCACAAATAAATTCATTTTACATAGTAAGAGAATAGATCAACAAGAAGCATAGCTAACTAAATTAGTCAAATTTTACTGAGTTTTATCTCTGAATAGAGACAATGAAATGGCTAAGATCCAGTAGTGAAACAAAAAGCATTCTATGGACAATGTTCCTATGAATTCAACCAACAATATGTTGACAAAGAGACTGAACAAATGACTGAGACATGCAGATTTGCTTAGAGAGCCAAAAGTGTTTGTGATAAGAATCTAAGATCAGGTCATTGTCACCAGAAATTGTAAAGATATTATCATTAAAGAATCTAAACTCATTAATTTAGACTATTCAATGAATTGTTAGAACCTGTGCAACATATTGTGCAGGTTGTAGAAATTTAGCATATATATAGAAAGACATAATCAGGTGACAAATCTCCATGCTACAAGTACAAACTTCAAAGGAAGTAAGCAGATAAATGATACTGGCACTAAAGTATCAATGCACTATTGAGAATTTCATTAATTAATTAATATTAATAAGAATGCAGCAAAAAAATATGGGGAGATCTGGAGACTTTGGGATCCTGGGAAACCCACTTTCACCTAATTTCTTCATCTCTAAAATGAAGGACTTTCTCTACTCTTCCAGTCTAACTTCCTATGATCCTTTTTAAGGGGGCTAATAAGTTAAACATTAGGAGATCATCAAGGGTTCTCTTCTGGATGAATCATCTGGACATAAAATTGTCCAGATTTATGAACAATGTTTTTAATAGATGTTATCATACTGGATAGTCACAATTGTCAACTTACATGGAATAACATATATGTTTTTGATATATATATTTTTTATTAAAGCTTTTTATTTGCATAACATATGTATGGGTAGTTTTTCAACATGACCATTACAAAGCTTTCCGTTACAAATTTCCCCCCCCTATTACCCTCCCTTCCCCTAGATGGCAGGAAGTCCACTACATGTTAATTATATTAAAATATTTGACAAGTCAAATATATGTATACATGTTTCCATACTGATCTTGCTGTGCAAGAACAATGGTATCTATATGAACAAAAAAATCTTAAAAAGGAAACCCAGTGCAAGCAAACATCAATCAAGAGCATGAAAATGATATGTTGTAGTCCATATCTCATGTTCCTCTGTCTGGGTGAATATGGCCTTCTTTACTGAACAATTGGAACTGGTTTAAAACATATCCTTGTTGAAGAGAGCCATGTCCATCATAATTGATCATCATATAGTATTGTTGTTGCTGTGTATAATGATCTCCTGGTTCTGCTCATTTCACTCAGCATCAGTTCATGCAAGTCTCTCCAGGCCTCTCTGAAATTGACCTGCTAGTCATTTCTTACAGAACAATAATATTCCATAACATTCCTATATCATAATTTATTTAGCCACTCTCCAATTGATGGGCATACATTCAGTTTCCAGTTTCTAGCCACTACAAAAAGGGCTGCCACAAACATTCTTGCCCTTGTGGGCATTCTTTCCTTCCTTTAATATCTCTTTGGGATATAAACCCAATAAAAACACTGCTGGGTCAAAGGGTATGCACAGTTTGATCGCTTTTGAGAATAGTTCCAAATTGCTCTCCAGAATGGTTGAATCCGTTCACAGTTCCACCAACAATGTATCAATGTCCCAGTTTTCCCACATCCCCTCCAACATTCATCATGATCTTTTCCTGACATTTTAGCCAATCTGACAGTGTGTAGTGGTACCTCAGAGTTGTCTTAATTTGCATTTCTCTGATCAATAGTGATTTGGAGCACCTTTTCATATGACTAGAAATGGTTTTAATGGAATAAAATGTTTTGAAAATACACAGACCTAGCAAAAGAAATTGAAACCGTATGATAAGAGGACAAGGTATATGTCATCCTTATCATCCCATTTGCTACTGGAGTTGTTTTGAAAAAGCCTCCAGTGAGTCTACTGAAGATGAGTTTGCATTCTAATACTCACATAATAATAATGGTCATTTACTAAAAAATCTGCAAGATGTTAACTAAATAAGAATAAAAACAGAGTGATCATTTGTCCTCAAGCCATTGCTCAATGATTTCCATCAAAAATCATGAGAAAAATGACTGTGAGGATAATAATGATGAAAATAGCTTACATAGTGCTTTAAAGTTTCCAGAGTGCTTCCTCTGACATCAACTTGGGGAAAGTAGGCACTAAGGGTATCTCCTCCATTTTACTGATGAAGGACTGAATTCTAAAAAAAAATATGATTTTTTCCACTATATATTATCATTTGAAAGATGGGAGACATCACCTAAAGGAATATAGAAAAAATGGAATTTGATAGTTTTCCTAACTTCTTTCAGTTGCTCTCATTAATAGGTTGTATACCTCAAGGTGAGGTTTGTCAGATTATTATCTGGGATCTTGCTTCTCTATGCAGTATCTTATTATTTGTCTTGTACCATTTGGCAGACTGATGCTTGCATGATTTTTCATTAATAATTTGATTTACCCCACATGAACTTCATTTCCTGGATCCATACATAGAAGTCCAATACTTGGGAAGAAGCCATTGCATTTTCTTCATGACTAAAGCTCATAGTAAGCACTATTACTCAAACAGTTTGCAGGAAAATGAAGTAATGTCCCTGCTAATGTTTTTTAATGGCTTAACTACCTTTTAAGATGAAGCTACTCAGTGCTCATGTCATTTGCAAGTGCTGTTGGCATCATGGATGAGAGGATATGTATTCTACCAAGAAATAAAAAGCTCAAATGTCATTACAAGTCTGAAATATAACAGACAAAAATATTGTCAGCAATTTATTATTATTATTTCACTTCAAATCCATTACCACAAGAAAGAAATGTTTTATGTGATAAAAGAAGTAGTTAACCAGGAGACCATTCTTTTTTTTTATTAAAGCTTTTTATTTACAAAACATATTCATGGGTAATTTTTTCAAAATTTACCCTTGCAAAGTCTTATGTTACAATTTTTTCCCTCCTTCCCCTCATCCCCTCCCCTAGATGGCAGGTAGTCTAATACATGTTAAATATGTTAAAATACATGACAAATCAAATATATGTATACATATTTATCTTGCTGTACAAGAAAAATCGGATCTGCAAGAAAAAAAAACCTGAGAAGGAAAACAAAATACAAGCAAATATCAACAGAGAGCATGAAAATGCTATGTTGTGGTCCACACTCAGATTCCACAGACCTCTCCCTGGGTGTATATGGCTTTCTTCATCTCTGAACAATTGGAGCTGGTTTGAAACATCTCATTGTTGAAGAGAACCATGTCCATCAAAATTGATCATCATATAGTTTTGTTGTTGCCATGTATAATGATCTCCTGGTTCTGTTTATTTCACTTAGCATCAGTTCATGCAAGTCTCCAGAAAACCATTCTTAAAGTAATACATACATAGATTAGAAGAAATTCTCAAGGTCTACAGTGAGTGAGGGAGGGAATGAATGAATCTGACAACAAGGCCCATTTGCCTAGTCAGTTCCTTTTTTGGTCTAAAGTAGAATAATTTGCATCTTAGAAATTAATTTTTGACTTTCTGAATGGCCAACCTACATTGCATATCTTACTTGTACCTGAGTCTTTTAAACTTCCAATGTCTTCTTGCTAATTTGGTTGCCTAAGTTTCCAAGGAGGATCTATATTCTCTATTCAATGCTCTATGCCTGACATGTGTTTTATTCACTAAAGGGTCTTCTAATCTGATTTGGTAACTGATCTGATTAACTAATTGATATTAAGGAAAAAATAGCATGGAGTCATGGAAAGGCACTTAGACTAAAGTTAGAAGATTTAGGCCCTAGCTCTTATAATAACTCACTATGAGACATTAAGCAAGTCACTTCCACTGTTTTCTTATCTTTAGACTGAAGGGATCTTTAAGGTTCCTTTTAACCTAATATTCTATGATCTTATTCATGAATGCAAAGAAGTTAGTGCAGGGAAACATCAGGGTTCCATGTTAAAGGATCTTGAATGAATGAATAAAAGAAAAAAATAATTATTAATAGCTTAAACATTTATCTAGAACTTTAAGGGTGGCAGAATGCTTTATAAATAATAAGTATCTCTTTTGATCCTCAGAACAAACATAGGAAGTAGGTGCTATTATTATTTCCATTTTATGAGAATGAGATAAAATGAGGAACCTATGGCAGACAGTAATAATTTCCCCCACATCCAAACCTGAATTGAATACAGGTCTTACTGATTGGATCAAACACTCAATTCACTGTACCACTCACATTTAATTTTTTTTTTTTGGCTGAGGCAATTGGCATCAAGTAACTTGCTCAGGGTCACACAGCTAGGAAGTGTTAAGTGTCTGAGACCAGATTTGAACTCAGGTCCTCCTGACTTCAGGGCTGGTGCTCCATCCACTGCACCATCTAGCAGCCCCTCACATTTAAATTTTGAATAAGACCCAGGGATACAAATTAAAAAGTAAGAGTCTTTTAAATCAAGGAGTTGAGATCCTAATAAGGGAATATAATACATACAGGTAGTTTCAGCCACAAATTGGATGGAAAGACCTAGAAATCTTTAGGATACCACAGACTTATTATTCCCCACTTCCCGATGCTGTTACTCTTTTCCCCTAAATGATTTTGTAATATTTCATTGTATACATGTTGTTTCCCCCAGACTTAATCTAAAGTATTTAAACTATTTTGTTTTTGTACTTTATATCTCTCAGAACCTAGCATAGTGCCTTGTACTTTATACATTTCTCATTGAATAAATTCATGACTATTGAGCTCAAGTATTAACCCAAGAAATCAAACACCTGTAACCTCAGATCAAGATAGTTTCTTTCCATAGCCATCATGCTTTTCAAGGATTAACTCAATCTAACATATATAACATATGCATTTGGAGGCATATCAAAGTAATTCAGTTTAACTCTATTTGTTAACAGCTGATGAGATAAATTTCAGTTATTAATGTTCTGTAATATTGAATAATGGTAAAGTGTATTTCTTGGCCAACATCCTCTTATACTCAACATGGGCTCTCGGTTTAATGTTGACTGAGAGGGGAAAAGGATAATTCCTTATTACATTGGCAAAGAAAAAAATACAAGTGTACTTTTCAAAAGTTATTAGTGGAATAGAGAAGGTGAAAGTTATTAGTTTATCTATTTTTTTCCTAAAAGTTTAATAGGTACAAGGTATTACATTAAAAAAAATACAATGATTTAAACAATAAAGTGGTCATTGAATTTAAAGAGGTGACTTCTAGAGCTAGGTAAGATATGTAAGTAAAGAAATATACAAACTAAAATGGAAGTGCAAAAGAGAAGTATAAAGAGTTATGAGCTCAGATGAGAGAGATCACATGGAATTTAGAGATGGAAGGGAACTTCAAGATCATCTAATCTATCCTTTTTTTTTTTTTTTTTTTTTTTTTTTTTACATTTGAGGAGACCGAGATTAGAGAAACTAAATGACTTTTTCAAAAATCACAAAGATTAGAAGCAACAGAGTCAGGATGTGAATCCAAATTATTTGTCTCCAATTACAATTATATTTCTATTTCACTAGGTTAGCTAAAGTTTCATAGAGGAAGTACCATTAGAACTGAAAATTATAGGATATTAATAAGCAAAGATGGAAGGAGGATACTATGACCAATGCATGCAATACTGCAAATAATATGTAGTTTTATAGTCACTTTTTAAGAGAATCTAAAGTAATCAGCAATATTAAATTCAACAATAAAAGCATCTTATTTCCTTTTAGTTAATTATATCAAAGTAAAAGGCAGAAGACAAATTAATAAAGGCCTTTCATTTAATCAATCAGCAAATATTAAGATCTCCTATACAGCCGGCACTATCCTAAACAATGGGCTATAAAAAGAAGCAAAAAGTAGTCCCTCCTCTCAAGGAGCTTACAATCTAGTGGGGAAGTCCATAGGGAAACAAATATATATAAAACTAGGTGTAGATATGTAGGATAAGTAGGAAATGATTGGGGAAGGCATTGGAATTAAGAGAGTTATGGGAAGTCTTCCTGTGAAAGGTGAGATTTTTGTTGAGACTTAAAGGAAGCCAGAAGATCAATAGTCAGAACAGAGGAAAGAGAATAACAGGCCTGAAGAACAGCCAGAAAGAATACTCAAAACTAAGAAGTGGAGCCTTTTGTTCATTGATTATTAAGTAGGCCAGTGTCATTGGATGAAAGAATACACATCAGGGGAATAAAGTATAATTATATTTATTCAAGAGAGAGTTATTTTATGAAGGGATTTGGATGCCAAAAAGTACATTGTGTATTGGTTCTGGAGGCAATAAGAAACCACTGGAATTTACTGGGGGAGTCGTATTCTAGGAAAGTTATTTTAGTAGGTAGAAAATGGATTGGAAAGTTCAGGTTATCTGATTTGTTTGAGCTATACTTAAATCTTTTATTTCTGCATTTCTATATCATTTCATAGGATCATAGATGTTAAGAAAGAGGAAAGATATCCGTAATTCAACAAGCATTTACGAAGCATTTACTATGTACCTGCCTTATGCTAAGCACCAAGAACACAAAGAAAGGTAGTGGTGATGGTGATGATGATGATAATAATGTCTGATAAAGAAGAATAGTTCTTGCCCTCAAGAAACTCAAATTCTAAAGGAAACAATATTTAAATAAAAGATTTTACAGAGTAGATGAAGGGAGAAGTGTTATAAATGGAAAGATTTTAAAAAGTGAGGAGAACAAGGAAAGGCTTTCTTCAGAAGATGGGTTTTGAACTGAACTGTGAAGGAAGTCAAGAAACAGTTCATTCCAGATATGGGAGATATCATCAGTGCAAAAGCACAGAGATGGTAAATGGAGAAATGAAGTATCAAGTTGTAGAACAACAAGCAGGCCAGTGTTCTTTGAGATGTCTTAGTGTGTTTTTATATCTTTTTATCATCCAAGAGATTAAACATCAAATAGACACTATGTCTGAAAGTCAGAATTTAAAATAATTTTTAAAGAAGTTAATTTCCTAGTATATTTTGGTACTTTTCAACTAGTCCTTTAATCATTATCACTGATTTAAAATTTATCTCATACACAGACTCTGAGTAGGATGTACTCTCATAACTCCCCTTATTTCATTTTAAATGGAGTCAAGCCTTTTTATTGGTGGGGATAAGGGTCACAGTGCACAGGACTGGGACTTCAGGTCCCTGGAACCAAAGCTCCTCCAGGCTTGCTTATTTTTTATCCCCAGTAACTTTAATTATGCTGATGAGAGTTCTCCTTGCTGCTTTCTAATAAGACAAAGTGAAAGAGGTAGTGTTGTTTGTTGTTGTTGTTTTAGCTATCCTTTTCACAGAAGATCTGATTTCTTTCTCCATAACAGATGCAAGGAGGTAAAAGCTATGCAATGGTTTGATAATGTTGAAAACATTCAAGTTTTCATGGATTCAATCTCCCTTTTACTCATTAGTTCCCTCATCCTAGAAGGATCAATTTTGATATTTGACTTTTAACTTTTTGTTTCTTAGGGGAAATAGTCCCAATCTGTTTTCATCAAAAGGGCTATGTCAGATAGGAAATAAAGATCCAGATTCAGAACCTGGAAGAACTGAGTTCAAGGTCTGCCTCTAACATATACTGTAGGGGCAACTAGATGACACAGTGGATAGAGCACCAGCCCTGAAGTCAAGAAGACCTGAGTTCAAATCTGATCTCAGACACTTAACACTTCCTAGCTGTGTGACCCTGGGCAAGTCACTTAACCCCAATTGCCTCAGCAAAAACAACAACAACAACAACAACAACAATAACAAAAAAAAACCAAACCCATATACTGTACCAGGACCATATAACCCTGAGTAATTCAATTACTATCCCTATATTCTTTTTTTTAATTAATACTTTTTATTTGCCAAACATATGTATGGGTAATTCTTCAACATTAATCCTTACAAAGCTTTCTGTTATAAATTCCCCCCCCCCACTCCCCACCCCTCCCCTAGATGGCAGGATATCCACTACATGTTAATTATGTTAAAATACTTGACAAATCGAATATATGTATATTTATTTCCACACATCATTTTTGTGCAGGAGAAATCATATCTACAAGAAAGAATAATCAGATAAAGGAAATACAATGCAAGCAAACATCAATAGAGAGCATGAAAATGATATGTTGTGGTCCACATTTCACATCCCTCTCTCTGGGTGTACATGGCTTTCTTCACTGAACAATTGGAACTGGTTTGAAGCATTTCATTGTTGAAGAGAGTCATGTCCATCAGAATTGATCATCATATAGTATTGTTGTTGCCGTGAATAATGATCTCCTGGTTCTGCTCACTTCACTCAGCATCAGTTCATGCATACTATCCCTATATTCTCAATAAATTTCTAACACTATAAGTTGCAGAGAAGATGATAACTAGCAATGGTGAAGGAACTTTCTTCATGGGGGAGTTCCAAGTACCAGTGAAATTTTAAGCCTGGTCTCTATCCTTATCTCTCATTTAATTACACATAGAATTAATTTAAAGATGGTATACCTGCCAACTTAATCATTAGCCTTTCCAGAATCATATTCAGATGTTCCATAAATAGGCAGTCAAATTATCTAACTACTATGATACCTAATTTCATATTTATCTATTGTGATCTTTGTCAGAAATATTCTATATTGGACAACCTGACTATCTGTACATATACATATATAATTTCAACAGAAAGTGGATTTTTGCTTTACATGTAGCAGAACATAACACTATACAATATATGTATACCTACATATGTTTATGTGGTTTAAGTAGAAAATGGCTATATATAATTTAATAATCAATATTTAGGTATATAATTAAATTTATATGTACATATACCACACATGTGTGTATATATGTTACATACATGTGTACATATACACATAGAGTTTAAACAGAGAATGGATTTTTTTTACAACCCCCAATGACATGGTTGGGTTTACTATAACTGATCCTTACTGATATATAATTTTTGCTTAGGTTTTTACCAAGTTATACTTAGACACATAAAGATTTGGACCTGGAAAGGAACTTAGAGATCATCTGTCTAGAATGGCATAAGAATTAAACTTTGTAACCACAAGAAAATCAGCCAAGAAAAAAATCCTATTTAATGAGATAATTAGAATCAGAAATTCATGGTTTAAAAACGCTTTCATATAAATCATCTTATTTAATACTTATAACCCTAGTAAATAATCAGGGAAGGAATTATGATCCCTTTTTTGGAAATAAAGAAATTGAAGTTCAAAAAATTTAAATGATTCTCCCAAGATCATACATCATTTTAGTAGCAAAGCCAAGGAGAGAATTCAGGTTTTCTGAATACCAGTCTCACACTGCTTCTAGTACTACCTCTCTAACTTAAGACAGAACAAATTAAAGTTGAGAAAAAAAAGTCACTCAGATTTGATCATTTACATAGCACAATAGTTAATAATATGTCAATTGCTTTTTACCTTCTCTGAAAACATAGATACTTTTAAATTATTGAATACTTAACTTTTAAAATATGAACATATCACCTGACATTTGTCCAATTCTTTCTCTCCATATCTGCTCCATTCTTCACAATCCCTTATGGGCTAGCTCCAGAAAGCAACTAGACTGACCTTGGGCCAAGAGGGTCCCTAAGTGGCTGTAATGATAATGGACTTATTTAACTTGTCTCTTTTACCTTGCCTTGTTTTTTCTTAGGAAGAACTTGCCATACTATGTCTTCCTTACTTACAGTGTATTAAATTTTACTTCAGACAGTTCATACATAAATATGCATGCATGCATACAGATACAGACACACACACACACACACACACACAAAACCTCTTTAACCTTCTTGTTTTTTTCTCTCTTCTAACTCTGAGGGAAAATACCCTTCTCTTTCCTCCCCCCCCCTCAATTTACTACCTTATAGACTTTCTAATTCTTTATGTAAGATTAGAGTTAGTGATAGATTTTTATCAAACTATGAATTTTGAAATTAAATATTTAATAGTTATGAATCCTTTTTTTGTGAATCCTTTGAAATTTCTCAGAAATCTCCTTCAGAATTCTTGTAAGTCTCCAATGACCCGATTATTCTATCTTTCCCCTTTGAATTAAAAAGCACTTTTCCTCAAGCTCTAATATTCAAAATACATTTTAAAAGTTTCTTATTGATTTTAAGGTTTTGAAAACATTGTCATTTTTATTTTTACATTGTCTAGACATTTTGAAAATAAAAAAAATAGCTAAACTGATCAAATCAATGTTATATGTAATATTCTTTACTGGTGAACCTTAATAAATGTTTGTTGAATGAATATATAGTTTTGATTGTTTTCTTTTTTTTCCATTTACATTCCAGTCATCATATACATTGTATTCCTGGTTCTGTTTACTTTACTTTGTTTCAGCTAATGCAGATGTTTCTTTATATTCATTATATTAGTATCAATAATGTTTCATTCTAACCATTTACCACAATTTGTTTATCTATTATCTAAAAAGTGGATATCAACTTTGTTTCCTTTGCTGCCACAAAAAGTGATATAAATTGGAATATACTTTGTTTTTGTAAATGACTTCTTTGTAGTGTATGTCTCTTAAGGCATGTACTACATTCTACTCACTTTTTTTTCCTTTGAGTAATTACAAATTCCTAAAAACAACAAATTTTGAGTCAAACTTCACCCAAAAGAATTACTTTCATAATGTAACTTTGTTATATACAAGATGTTTTTACTGAATCCTGTTTGTCTCCACTTTCTATCTTTGCATAGTTCTTTAAGATACTAGCAGTTTCAATTCTTCTATTCATAATATTCCATCAGCATTTGTCCAAATATATAATGATAGGCTACTTAAATAGACTGTCTATCTAGTTGCATGTCATAATCTGGGTAGCATGCATCTTTGAATGTTTAATTTGGTTTTTGTTTTTGCTTTTGTTTTTTCAGTGGATATAGATAAAGCAATATTTCTTGAATTACTGCAGATTTCCTTGAAGAGAGTTTGAAGTATTCTGGAATGGATGCAGTTGATACAATGTCATTATGAACATGAGCTTTTGGAGCATTTGGCCAACAAATCTTTATCTATTTTGGACTATATTACATAGGACATCTTCCATGACACTGGTACATGCCTTTGGTTAATATTATCCAGTTTAATACTTCACTTGATATAAATAATTATTCAATAATTTTGTTCCATCTGTTCAATATTGTTGACTTGTTTAACAATAAATTTGTTAAACAAAGTAATCTCTATAGCCATACCTATCTTGAAATCTTATTTATTTTGATATCCTCATGATAGACATGCTATCTGAGTAGAGACTGCTCTTTATGTTATTGACTCAAATCCTTTCTTTCTGTAAAAAATAGGTATAAGTAATAGTATTTTCTACACACTCTCTCATAGCTCTGTGATCCTAAAATGACCTGCTCTAGAAAACTGCCCCCCAAATTTTGCTTGTTCTCAAGTTTCTGACCATTCAATTAATTAACCAACATTTATTAAGTACTTGCTACGTGTCAGGGACTGTTCCTGAGTGCTGGAGACAAGCAAAACAAAAACAAAAACCTGTCTCCTACCCCTTAGGAGCTTATATTGAATGGGTGATGGTAACATAATGCACATAAAGAAGAATATGTACTATACATATATATATGTGCATACATATATACATGTATACATATAATTGCTATGTTTAATTTATATATGTAATTGCTCTCTCTCTCTCTCTCTCTCTCTCTCTCTCTCTCTCTCTCTCTCTGTGTGTGTGTGTGTGTGTGATTACAAGCTAATTTGGGGAAGAAGGACTTTAGGACTTGAAGGGATGAAGAAAAGCTTCAAGTAGGAGGTAGTAACTGAGTTGATTCTTGAAGAAATAAAGAATTCTAATAAGGAAAAAATGTATTCCAGGAGTGAGGAAAAGTCATTGCAAAGACATGGAGATAGAAGGTATAGTGTTGTGCATATAGAGGATCCATTTGGCAGGACTGCAAAGTGTGGGAAGAAGGCAATGTGTATTAAGGCTGGAAAGGGTTGGGTTAGGGACAGGCTGTGAAGGATTTTAAAAGCCAAGCAGAGGATCTTATGCTTGATCCACTTTATTGAAATTTAAGTACTATGGAAATAGAACTGAGATGAAGCAATGAGTCAGTAGTTATTAATATTGTCTTGATTCCCTAAAAAAAAGCAACAACAATGATTATTTCTATTCCTTAGGAATCTTTGAGATATCTTGAGTGAGCAAAAGGGCTAGGATGGAGTAGTTAAAATCAGGGGAAGGCAATGGGTTAAAACAAGAAGGAAATCTTTATACAAATTTTCCAACAACTTGATCTAGTTCTGATCATTGTTTGGAGGGAAATTATTCCGTAACTTTTGGGCAAGCCACTTAACCTTTTATGGGTTTCAGTGTCCTTTTATATAAAATAATCTTGTTGGACTCAATGTTCTCTAGGGTCCCTTCCAGCTCTCGTATTTTGATTATCTTGGTAGTTTATGCAGCTCCATTATTGCTTTTATAAATTCTCATCTTCAGAATGGAGTTCTACTGTTTGTGCTTTGGTCCAGCTGTTTTTCTGGACGTCATCTTCCTCCATGCCATTGCCACTTCTTCACATAGTAAATCAAGAATAGAAGTAATTGAATCCAAATGTGATGCTTCTCATATCATTGCCAATGAAAATAAGTGACCCCCCAATATTAGGACACATCTTCCATTTCACATCTGTTTGTTGTCTTCCTAGTTTCAGCTGGAAAGGGCTCTTAAGAGAAGCTGGTGCAGTTAAATCTTATGTCAGGTTTTCTAAAATGCAACCCACTATATATTTTTTTAAATAGTTTGCCCCAGAAATGATGTAAATTGCACCATTCTCAAGTTCTCCACATGCTCACTTTCTGTTCAACTGCTTTTTAATGTTCTGTCCATTTCTATTATCCATGATCTTCTGCCTTCCTCCTTTGTCATGCTTTACCTATAAACTCATATTCTAAACAAGTATTTTTGTGAGGATACAATATCCTCCCTTGGTGTTATGTTAGTAAGGTAAAAAGCAGGACATTCCACTCACAATTCAATTCAATGAAGATTTTATTAAATACCTACTCTGTACAATGCACTGTGCCAAGCTTGGATTCTATATAAAAGGGAACTGGTTTCATATGTGTTCAGCCTTCCTGACCTTATTTCCCCCAATATGACTAAATGAAGCCAACTCTTTATTTCCCAATAACAATCCTCAGAAAAGTTGTCCTTTCAGGGAAATGTTGGGACAAGATTCTGTTTCTAAAACCCAAACCCAAACCCAAGTAGCTAGATACATCACTGACTTTCACAGATAGTAGAGGAAGAATGCATTTCCCAATATTGCAGGAATGAAGGATTCTAATTCTATGAATCATGAAAATATTTCTAAATAGGACTCATATATGTTTGTTTCAATATGTAGCGTAAGAGTAGAAACAAGGTGCCTAATCTGAAACAAAGCATTTACTTTTGTACTTCATCCCTGATTGACTAAGTTAATAGATTCCTACAATTCAAAAGTTAAAGCTGGAGAGAATCTTTGATACCATCTAATCCAATCTTTTCATGCTGTGTGTGTGTGTGTGTGTGTGTGTGTGTGTGTACGTGCACATGTGTGTGCATACGTACGAGCAATTAAGTGAATTATCCAAAGTCACAATTTATGAGAGGGGCAAGATTTGAACCCCAGCTACTGGAAGACATTCTCAGGGCATTTAGAATCATTGCAGTTCATTATACTTCCTTTTTTTCCCAACTTGCTTTCAGATTCACATTTCTTTTCTGGATCAATGTCAACTTCAACTTTCTACAGGAATTGAAGAGACAATATCTAGTACATGAGCGCTATGAGCTTTATATTTCTGTTTCCTAAAACTTTCTGACATTGCTGTTAGAAGATTAAATAACTGCTGACTAAGATGGTTTCTGAGTCTTTTTTTTTTGGACCTTTTTCATAAGTTTTCTTAAACTTCTTGAGGAAATGTGATAAAATGGAAGACCTCTATGAACTCTTACAGAGGGATCAGAACTAAGACAATAATTAATATAATGACATTACAAAGAAAAAAAAAAACTTTGAAAAACCTTTAGAACTTCAATCAATGCAATGATAAATTAAACATTCAGGGGACTAGAGATGAAACATTCTATTCATCTGCCAGAGGAGTGATAGATTTAAATTACAGACTAAGACATACATATAAACACATGACTTATTGGACATGATCAGTGTGTAAATTTGACTTTTTGGACTATACTTGTTATGAAAGACTTCTTTAATTGTCAGTTTGGGATAGAAGGAAGTGAGATGAGAGATAATAAATGTAAAGATAAATAAAATTTAAAAACAAGAAATGATGGCTGAAGTAATATCTTGTTCTTGGGGGAAAATCTGTGATTTTATCATATATTTTTAAACACTGTTTTTTCAGGGTCCACAGATCATATAAACAAGATAGGTTGGAGTTATAATTACATATTATAAATTCTCATTTTATTAATTTCTTCCAATTTGACATTGACTTTTTTTCACTCTAAACCATCACTCATATTATTAGTTGTAACTTAGTTTCCAAATTACTATGTCTATAATCAGCCATTTCCTCTCCATTCAGCTAGACTTTATTTCCTTTTTTATACTGGTATTTATAGTTTGAAAAAAGTACTCATAAGATGCAGGTGTGAAATTTTTGAATAGTTTTCCTCTTCTATCCTTTTGATCTTAAAACATGTATTATACATACATATATATATATATATATACATGTATGTATTTTTGATGAGGCAATTGGGGTTAAGTGACTTGCCTAGAATCACACAGATAAGAAATATTAAGTGTCTGATTTGAACTCAGGTCATCCTGACTTCAGGGTTGGTGCTCTATCCACTGCGCCACCTAGCAGCTTCTTTCTATCATTTTTAATGTCTTCCTCTAAGGTCATTTTTAAGCTAAGGTGGCTAAGTAACAAAGTATGTGTTTGCTAAATTTAGAGAAACTCAAATTTTTGCAGGTTTCATTCTATGCAATGGATACTGATGCATATAGTACAATTATTTATATTGTTTTCTGTTTGTTTATTTTCACATATTATAGTTCTTATTAAAATTTATTTTTCTTATTACCTTGGGGCAAAATAACTCTTAGAAGAACATTAAATATCCCTCCAAAGAGAAAGAACCTGTGTTTCCATTTACTCATGAGTTGTTTCTGTCTTCAGTTTTCAATCATAGTAAAAAAAAATCAACATTGATATGACTCAGTTCCATCTGTATTGTGTCCACTTATTGGTTGTTGGCCAGAAATCACACATGGAGAATACATAGTTAATGTTAGTAGAAAGCATTTACATTTTGTATGATTTTTAGAACTTCTCTGCTTAGTTTTCCAATATTCTGTCATCATTGATAATGGAAGCAAAATGGGGACATCACAGGACAAAGAGCTGTTCTATATTTTTATCTCTCATAAATTGCAGTCAATTCATTGCCAAATTCACTGCCAAATAGCTAACCATTTGGTGATAAGATTCTTGAGATGTAGATAACCTGGTCTTAAAACAATTCAAATTCTATATTAGAAGGCAAGGGTAAAATATAGGAGTAGGAATTTAGTGGAAATTTCAGCAAATCAAATTAGAATAATCATAATGACAAAATAGGAGGCACAATTTTTAAGGATGATGGACCGGCTTCCCTAACTGCTTAAAAACATTGATCACAAGGTTTATCAGTATTTTAAATGTAGTAAAGGCACAAAATTTCCCCTCTCTAATGTACAATCATGCTAAAGGGAATGTAAGATCCCCATTATCCTTTTCCTAGATGGTTGGTAAAGCAGCCTCAAAATAATTTTAATAACTCTGCCAATAACCCAGAAAGAAGCAAAATGAAATGGGAGAAATTTTGAGATAGAATAGGGCATTCTTCATTATCCTGTAAATCAGATGTTCTTATGCTGAAGTTCATGAACTTTTGTTTTTAATATTTTTATAACTGTTCTTTCTAAACTCACCACTGACTGGTTAATCATCACATATAATGATCTTTTCCTAGTCTTTACTCTCCCTCCTTAAGCTCTGTCATGACATTTGACACTGTTATGACTACTCATGAAATATCTCCACCTATATGTCCCACAAATGATTCAAATTAAACATAGTCCAAACAGGCTTATTATTTTTTTTATCCTTTAAATAGCCCTCCCTTAAGTTTTCACTTTTTTACTCTCTGTGACATCAGTCTCCCATAATTTAAACCCATGTGTTGGAGGAGGGGATTTATCACGTTCCATCCCTTGGTGAAGTCCTCATAATTTTCTAGAGATCTTCAACCATTTAAATGTCCAGACAATCTGCTTTGTAAGAGCCTGTTCTCTCCTCCATTGGGGAGACCTTCCCACAATTTTGGAATATATACCAAATCTTAAGGGTCCTAACTCCATGGTGGAGGGCATTTTAAGTTCTTAGGAAGCTATGAATTCCTATCAATGTGTCCAGAAACTGTCAGGAAGTTGCATCAAGGGAGATGCAATTTGAGTCTTAGTTTGAGCTCCGTTAGGTCAGGTAATTCCTAGAAGAAATTTTCTAACCTTTCAGAGAAAATAATCAGAGAAAAATCCACGTGGAGATTGTGTGGTGAAAAAAACTCGTCAGCAGTGGTCTTCCAGTGACAAAAGGAAACATTGCTTCAGTCTCCAAACATAAGAAAATTATGCTTTAAGGTTAAGAATATAATTAGTTTACAATTTATGGTGCTACTCTTCTGTCTTTAACCTTAACTCTAACTAGAAAAATTAATTGAATTACAAAAAGGCATATATAGTTGTCTAATAATTGTGAGAGACTTTAATGTTGTTCTCAGATAAATCTTATAGAAATATCAATAAAAATTAAGAACTAAATAAACTTGGAGAATTTTTAACATGAAAGACTTTAAGATGTTTTCTGAAAGAAAGAATATACACTTTTCTCAACATCATATGATATTTCTAATAAGAGACCATGTATAAAGTAGGGTATAGAAATTTTATTAATAAACATGAGAAGGGACACATATTAAACATATTCTTTTTTTT